>JAOVYX010002599.1:0-11646 GCA_035668315.1 Drosera spatulata
ATCATGGTTGTTTCACTCTCTTAATTAATCATAAGAGAAGAAATATTTATTTTTCATCACAAATATTAATTCGCGAAAGAAAAAAAAATTATTTCGATTTTTCGAGTTTTTACAATTGGAGACGATGATGACGGGCCAAAACGGGAACTGGAGGTGGAAGGTGAAGGTTGCACTAAGGAATGGACATGGCTCGGTGAAATGGACTGCTTTTCATTCATCCCTAATCTTGATGATGACTAACAACAAAATGTAGTAAAAATAACGACCAACATCATAAATTAGTCGTCAAAAGAACGACTAAATTTTACTTTAGTAGCAAATTTCCTTATGATTTTTTCAAAAAAAATTGGGGTAAAAAAATGGACGAATTATTGTAAATATTGATGGTTAAATTTGTGTCCAAAAGAAGGATTTAGTCACGATTATAGCGACGAAAATTAAATTTAGTCGTCAAAATAAAAAATGACAATCAATACCAATTTTTATCGTCAAAATTGTTACCAAAAATATTTTTGATCGTCAAAAGAGCGACTAACACAATACAGTTAGTCTGCTTGGGATTCTCCCCTAATTCTTAACACTTTTGCTTTACCATCCTCCACGGCTTCCTTGTTTGTCTGTTTACGTGGCTGTTTTCAAGTATCTTTTAAAAGTTATATCGAAGATGACTAATGATGTTTATACAAGTCAGGCTTATCAATCTACTACACCTAACTCAAGAGTTCCATTGAAGCAAGTACATTGTAGGTGAGATTGTGAAAGACTAATTTACGCCCAAACGTGCATTTGGAGTTCTCAATTCATTTAGGATCATAGATGCATCTATTTGCAATCCTGAATTTTCTCAAAGCAAATTTGGTTGGTTGTATGATTTGTAATTATAAAAAGAAGATGCTACTTCGACATTCAAGATTTACGTTGCTATAACTCAATGGTCTTGAGTGTTACTCCGTACTTACAAGCTTAGAAGATAGCTATGTTGTATTTGTCTGGAAAGAAAAAGAACGTATCCATATAATCCCGTCAAATATAGGATATGAAAAGACATCCCTATTAGACATGGTGATGTACGTGTACATTATCCCTATTTTAAAAATACACAGGTGTTTGAGCTAAACTAGGGAAGAGAACCTGAACTCAGGAGTTCAGAGGTTTTAGGTGGACTGTTAGTTTTTTGAGCCTTGATCTAAACACGGAAGCCTGCACAAACTAGGAATAACAAGCTCGGTTAGTCGGGCTCGAAATGTGATCCTCGGGGACCGACTCCGACATCTAAGTCAGTCTCGTTACAGAAATGAAAATTAGTGACTGAGCTGGAATCGAGAGAATCTTATCTTTTTAGGTAGTAAATGGGAGTATTTATAGAATACTATTCACCCTTTGTATGGTGGATATTTGTTATTGCCGTAGAAGACGATTGATTTAACCATCCATGAGATGTCACTTGACCCTTTTTTATAGGCTCTTGATTTAATGATGTTGGGTCTTTTATTGAGTCTTAAACGCATAAGATCACAATTATTTTGGACCAACAACACGATTTTCTTCAAAACTAGGAGTCAAAATAATCATCTCGGTGTTGCTCCAGCTTTGAAGTAAACATTTTCCATATTGTATTCCTCAACCAATTTCTACAACTTTGTACAGTCAAAGAAACATGAACACAGCATCTTCCAATGTAAAGGATAAAGAACAACAAAAAGAGCCTGGATAAAGCAAAATCTAAAGAGAAAGACACTCAACAATAAAAATAAAATAAAAAAGAAAGCAAAAGATTCATACATCGCACATGAATCAACATTCTCATCTACCCTCTCTTTGCTTTGCATCAAAGCCTCTTTGATCAGTTCCTTCATCTATATCCTTTCACAAATTTTCCTACCTACAAATTTAACTTCAAATCGTTGGCCTGGTATCACCCTAGCCAGGTTTTGAGATTTAGTGAAGAAGTAACTATTCTTTTCCCGCGGTGTTCCTAGGAGATCTCTCAGAAGTGATCATCTGGTGCATTTTCTTGGATGAGCCCTCTAAGATATCACGTGATCAAAACTAGCCATGTACAACATTGTGTTCTTAGAGGGATAGAGATTTGTTCTTGGAGTGATGACGATTGTGATCTTCAAAGGGTGAAGATTCTGTTTTATTCACGTGTTCGAGTCCATCAAACCATATCCTTTTGTGATTTCTTGATAATGGGAGTAAGTGATCCGAAAGCATGGGTGCCATATATGAACACCAAGGATTGTTCTCAAGGGATTTGTAGCATATACTGTCCTCAATGGTGCTACATCATCTTCCCTCCTCCTCCAACTCTTTCCTCCAACGACGACCCTGGCGCCCATTTATCTCCTATTGTTATCTCCATAATCAGCATTTTGGCTTTTGCTTTGCTTATTGTAAGCTACTATGCTATTCTCTCCAAGTTTTGCAGCAATGTTGAGCCGGGAAACCAAGAGCGTAATCTTGGGCAAACCGAAGAAAACCATGATGCCTCATCGCTTGAGCCTTGGTTTGTTAATAGTAATGGCTTGGATGAATCTGTGATCAAGTCGATCACGGCTTGCAAGTATCGGAGAGGAGATGGGCTGGTTGAAAGCACAGACTGCTGTGTTTGCCTAGGCGAGTTCGAAGAAGATGAGACTTTAAGGCTCTTGCCCAAGTGCAGTCATGCCTTCCATGTAATTTGCATTGATACTTGGCTAAAGTCCCACTCCAACTGCCCCCTTTGCCGAGCCAGCGTGGTCTCTCCTTGTCTTCAGTCATTAAATCCATTTGCAGGGCAGGCTTATGACCTTGAGAATCACGACTCCTTGCCCGAACGTGAACAAGAACAGGTTCAAAATGTTGAGTATGACAATATTGAAGAAGAGACATCGCTTCAAAATGAGAATGAAAGCAAGATCAATTCTGAAGTTGATTTGCCGAGGGATGTTATAGTTGAGATTATTGATGATGAGCACATGGTTAGGAGATCGGTGTCAATGGATCACTTGTGGCCAAGTCGGGTTAACACAGCTCACATTCTTGGTGATGAGGAAGAAGGGTATCAAACGGAGGAATGCGAGTTGCATGAGGTTGTTGTATCAAAAGAGGCGCTCAATCAAATGGGTAAGTCATGCAGTGGTGGTGGCAGCAGCAGCAGCAGAAGTGGAGTATTGGATTCTGTTGCGAGATCAATGTCAATGAGAAGATCGGTTTCCAGTGGGAGATTCTTGTTCTCTAGGAGTGGAAGGGGAGTCAGTGCAGTTGTTCCTGTGTGAATAGAAGTACTAGGAAATGATTTGCAATGCTAGTAGAGAATATGCAAAAGTTCTCTTTCATTCGATTCGGTTTCACATGTTGTATTATTTCTCTTTGGTTTCAGCTTCTTGATCTAGTTTTGAATGATCAGACGATGGAATGTTTTAACGCAGGATGGATAGGTCGCGTTGAGTAGGCTTTGTTTCTCTACAGCTTCGTGCTCCTAATCTTCTCTTCTTCACAAAAAAACTCATTGAGCTACTAGCTTCTAACACCGCAGCATGCTAAGACACACTACACATTCAGTAAAACAACCAGGAGAAGAATATCCTGCTGAAACTGTAGATGCGATACACTTGAACCTTCTGTCACTAATAGTTCAAAAAAATGTGTAAAAAAGATAGCTGATGGACCTTAAAGATCAAACTAACATGCTGAATATTACCACAGAGTACTATTGAACACAGAACACCAAAAGGTCCAAAACAAAAAGGAAGCTGTTCTTAAGTACGGGAAATGATTCTTACTGTAGAATTGAACAATATATTTGATGCCAGTATCTGAGCACCAACAAAATCCCAGAAAAGAACATGAATGTTATGTGAACCTCACAAATCACAATTAGGCCATCGTAGGTTCGACGACTTGACAACCACAAGAACTTTAAACTCAAAGGCCGGATGTATCAAAAGTTTAAGATGCTATCTATTCCTGATGAAACAGGAAACTTGTATCCTGTTCTTTATATAGGACGTGAACCATGAAACAAAACCTCGAAAGGCACTTTGAGAGTAGGTCTCCAATTTAAAAAAAAAGTCTAATAATATACTATTTTACTACAGATAATTATTGGTTTATATAATTCCAAACCAGAGCAGAATTCTGTTTCATTTTTTTCAATCTTATTTAGTACTATGAGATATGGTTTGATAGAAGATCAATTTATCAGCCTTCAATAACATGGACCTTAAGACATTTGACATCCTCTCCTGTTATATCCTCCACTAAGCCATAAAACAAATTCACATAAAACAATGCACGCACAGAAAGACAGGTGACTACCACGCTAAGGCACAGGAAATGAAACCACATCTAGGCCGGATGGGGCAGGCATATTGTGGACGTAATCTGGTAATCTTTGTTCGATATCAGAGGATAGAAAGAGGGTTCTGCAGCGGCGTCATGTTGTTCAATTACTCTAAGAATGTGATGGACTGCCTCTATAATGTCATCTACTGATTTTAGTAGGCAATCTTCCTCCACCTGCAACAAGAATAATCAATATTAGTGTTACCACCATAGAACAGGTCCCGTTCAAGTAAGAATGTGAACACTATCTTTAGAGTTACATTTCTTATATAATATATTTTTTATTTTGAAATATGACCCAGTTGAAGAGATCTACAAATATAGGAACCCCACAAATCCAGGAAATTATCCCATTCAAAGCAAATCAATTTCCTGTACGTCCTTGAAGTTCATGTCCTATGCATATGAATGTGATAATCAATGAAGCCAGCTTTCAAGCCTTAGCTTCATTCTATGTAACCCTTACCCCACCTATTCATATAAACACGTATTTTAATACGTGTCAGTTATATCATCCAATCAAAAGTTTGAATTTTAATTTGAAATAAGTCAAAAGAGATTGTTTATATGCAAAATAGAAATTCTGATTTGATAGTGTTGACGAATAACATATGAAAATCTCCACCCAAGAACTTTAAAGTGCTATATAGTCTCAAGTCTCCTATGCACAGAATGCTGGATTCAGCTTGAGAACTGCTCTACCACAAGCATATCCATGCAAGGACTAGAAATAAGCTGCCTATTGTTTACAAGTTGCATATCCAAAGTCAAACACGAGAAAATAGTATATTCTTGTATCCTTTACAGAGTACAAAATGCTAGAAGCAATCTGTGGCCTTGTGTTTCTCACTAGCCACTTAGAACTATGCACTTCAGGTTCATCATGCAAGTTTATTTGGGCACTTTAGGCATTGATATATTCATTAAGCATAGGACACAATGTCATTCATATTAAGCGTCTCCTTTGAAGCTGTTTCCACAGTTCAAGCTTCGAGTAAATAAGACAGTAAGTGAGCAAGACTAATTAGGTACTACAAGAAGTAATTTTCAAAGCACCAAAAAGACAACAAAAACGAAGAAGTACCTTGGCATTGACTGAATACAAGACCAAAGGATCCAAGGTAGATACATTAAGGTGAAGGATGGAGAGATGGAGTGCTTGAATCCCTGCAACCAACTTCGCCAAATGCCTAGGGCGATGTATCGAGAGAATACGAAGATTAGCATGCTTTTCAATCAGAGTCACCTCAACGTCATCCATGGAAGAAGTGCTTCTAGACAAGTATCTGCCCGGAGGTTGAGCCTCACATGTACCTTCGTCAAGACGGGTGAAGAATCCGGAGAATGGCGTTGCTGAGTCACTAATGCAACTTCCTCCTGAGATTTGTAGCTTTTGAGCTTCAAGAGATTGCAGTAGATGCTCAAGTTCTTTTACATATGTTATTGCTCCTCCTACTATAGAGGCTTGGTCACCCTGAAAATGCACAAACATCTAGCTCTATCAAACTTTTAAGGGGGGGAGGTATAGGTAACGAGCTTGGTCAGTTAATCAGACACTCATGTTGAGAATGATGATTATTATTTCCATTTTAAACGAAAATATACGAGTTTACTATCTCAACACAAGCCTCTGATAATAGTCTAGTAATAAAAACGAGAATGCTTAATCAGAGTAAGAAGAGCATACCCTTTGGGCATAGGATTCAGGCATGAGGCATCGAAGAACAGCAAGATGCTCATTCATTTGTTTGCGGCGATTCCTCTCCACCACAATGTGTGTCATCCTTTGAGTCTCCGCAGCCTCCTCGTTCTTGCAAGTCCTTGGTCTCCTCTTTCTCCTCTTCTTCCCTCGCACCGCCAACTTACCCTGTCGATTCTCCGCCACTGTCTCCAAAGCCACATTTAGTCCACCTGAGACCGCCGTGACCCCTTGAGATGTAGAAGCCACATTTAGTCCACCATGACGATAACTATCAGCCTGATAAGGCAAGAAGTTGTCATCTAACAAGAAGGTGGTGTCATAGAACACCATCATGTTGAGGAGACCATTGCTTGAAGTGATTGCTTCCAATGCCATTGAACTTTGTATCTCCAATGTATTATAATGAGAATAATCAGAGACTGCAATGGCAAAACATTCTAGTTCTACTGCAAAAAAGCAGAGTTCTTTATATATAAGGAATGCTGAAGTGGAAATTGGTCAAGAGATGACTGGACTCCTGCAAGTGAGATGTTGCAAGGGTAAAATTAATCCTCTTTATAAACTCATCCTAATGTGGCATTTCATTCAAGTATTTTTAGAAGCATGAGAACAGTCACACTGTACATATTGAACTATTCACCGAAACATAGAGCTAGCGCGTAACATGATAGCAAGCAGAGCATTACTTGGAATTCCAATATGCTATTCGCGCTTTATGCATCACGTACAAGGTGAAACACCTGTGAACACGACCACATTGTTTCCATTGGTCTTCGATACCAAATGCCACCACCTCAGAATAGTCTAGGCTTGAAGCCGGACCTGACCGCAAGTGGACAACTTAATCTCCATAAACTATTTCAAGACTGAGTCTTTTATCCTAAGTTTGAGTCATAAGCAAAATTTGGGTCGTGGTCTAATAGTGATAGGAGGCTGAGACCTGCGCTCTTTTCTGAGAAAATTTGTTTCTTTCCCAGCTGATGGAAAACCTTGGTAAAATGCAGGAAAAGGCCATGTGGAAGTTTCTGCAATGAAGGAGAGTGGGAGGGTCCCTGTGGGTGTTGTAGAAACTGTGAATGAAAACAAAACACACCAAGCTGTTGAAAATATTAAGGCACTTCACGTTTACATTTTCCTGTGTTGCTGGGCACGAAATGTTGAATGGACTTGGCACATACTTCGATGAGAAATTATCATACTCCATATCAAAGGATTCCTATTTCATTCGGAAATATGAGTTTTATGACTTATGATATCGAAGTTCCAACAGTTCAAGGTATCACGACGGTTGTGAATTATTTGGAGCATGGAAAGCCTCTTGGTTTGGGATGATTCCTCGTTCCACGTTGGGTTCTGCTACGCGTTGGTCTTTTCTTGGCAGTGTCCTATAAAACTCTCTATCTCTATATTTAAAAAGTACAAAAGAAAAAATGAACTCAGCAGATTCTTTATCCCTATCCCTAAGTGACTTCCTATACTTCATTCTTTTCCTTATTTTTAGAGAATGAAATAAATGATTTTTTTTCTTAATTTATGTTCTTTATGACTAGATGACAATTATTAAAACTTAAAATAAATTATAAAATTCGAAAAAATATTTATTTGTATTTAAATAATTATAAAGTCACTTTTTAAAGGAAAAACTTTGAAAAAGTTTTTTTATTTATCATAAATGACGATGCAAGCTTATTTTTCTGATTAAAATTTAAGAAGATGATGTTTTAAATATATATGGAATCAATATAATGAATATGCTAGATGATTGAATAAGAATATAGATCTTTATAAAAAAAAAATGACACTATAACACTGTATAATAAAGATAAAGATAGAAAAACTGTTACAAATGATCTAAGATAAGTAAAGTTGAGCCGTCTAAGCTATAAACATGTCAAACCCATGGTCGCACAAACGTGTGGTTTGGTTGGAGGCTTTGTAACTAAGCTGCATTGTTTTTTAAACCCAACTGGGTAGCCGTCGAGTTCTAAAAGCAAAGAGGAAAAAGACCAACAAAAACAGCATAATTGTCTAAATATTTGAGGTAACAAGACAATAACGAGAATGACGTTGCATGCGGAAAAGCGAGGGAAATGAGGAAAGCATTAATCCTTCAGTCCCAGTAGTGAGAATTTTATTTACGTGATGGATCTCCGATCACGATTCATGACAAAAATTGAAGGCAGGTCTGATTTTCGACTCCTCAGTTGACGGTGCATGTACATTGTTCATGCTTGGTTGTTGGTGATAATGCAAAATGGTGAACTTCTACTAGTTCCACTTACTAAGAAATCGAAATGTTATTGCATCCTAGCCGGGGGAGATTTTGCCGTGCGTTGAAGACATAGTTAGTCCTCGGCCTCCATGTCCCACTTCTAATAACATAGTTAGTCCTCGGCCTCCATGTCCTACTTCTAATATGGTGAGAGCATCTTATGACTCGCCGGGGGAGAATGTGTAGCTTCTGCTGGAGGTGTTATTTGTGATTGTCATGGTTGATGATCGGAAATTCAGAAGTATTCATGGAAGGCCTCGGACATGTTCAACATGTTGAATGCCTTTATTTATGGACCTAGGAGATCCCAGAACTAGACTAACGCCATCTCATACTCCAAATTGACTCACGCTTACTTCAAACAAACCCGCATCGGTGCAAACCTGGTCGAAACTGCCTGAGCAAGACTGCGGTGTCAAAATCGCTCACTTGTATGACAAAGCGAACCAAGTGACTCATTGGTTACCCAACTATGCGTTGTGGCATAAAGAAAACCTAGTGACGGAGTAGTCAGCCAACTGTGCTATACGGTTTGCTTAGCAGTCTCCTTTCCAGATTCTATTCAGATGATCGCATTATTTTTCTGATCACATGTGTATGACATTTTAATAAAATTATTTACGGCTTCGGCCCCTTGAGAACATATACTGTAGAAGATCAGTGTGAGAGGGCTAAAAACAACGGGGCAACAATATCTCAGCAGTTGGGTTGATGAAGACTCAACCAGGAAGAGAAACCATGGACCATGGTCCAAACTGACATCCCCGCTGCTCCCACGCCACCCCACAGTACCTCAGAGATAGAAAGCTGAAGACTAATAGAGACAGCGATGATGACGAAAGAGGAAAGAATCGATAAAGACTTTGGCCAAGTCGTGATATAAAGCATTCAGACGTAGCCGTCACATCCCAATTAACAAATCCACCAACACTAACACGTCAAATACGCTACATTATGTGTTCTCCACATAGACGGGCATAACGTTGATAGAAAGCTAAGGCATCAGAGAAGCAATGGATTGAATGAGCAAAGGTACAATAAAAAGAAACATACCTTTCACGTTCGCCAGTGAGTTGTAGCCCGGCAGGATTCATTCAGGGGGGTGACCACTCTCATGTTCTGATGGATTTAGATGGACATATGGAGCTTTTAGGGTAAGCATATGCCAACACACATGTGCCGGCCGGCCTCTTGCTTCTGTTTCCTGACACTCAACTCCCTTAGCCAAAGCTCCCTCCTAAGGGAACCATGACATCTACCAGCGAAGGTGGATCGAGAGATTCATGATTAGATACTATGGGATAAGGCATCCATGTTTGTACATAGTATAACGAATTCAGACCTTGAACAGAAGTAACACAGGAATTTACCACAAAATGTTTCCTGCATGACTTGACGTGAATTTCTTTTGCAGGTGCTGCTGACCCAGTTATGAGACGCACTAGATAGCCGGTACTCGCAGACCACGGGGGCCTGAGGCATTGCTTTTCTACATCACGAGAAGCCAAACCTGCTACCGCTCGAATGAACGGTGGGTTGATTCTAAAATCCCCAATTTCCCATGAACCCATGACACCCATCTTTTGAGTACACGTTTCTGACACACTTGTGCATCTAAGAGACGGACTCGACATGAAAAAAACCATTCTTATTCATCAAAACTTTAAGCTTGACCAACCAAATGGTGGTCGAATACAACGATCGACTGGGCTACCATCTAACTCCTGCATGCAATATTCTATCTGGTAGACAACAATTCCAAATGTTACACTATTCTCTAAGAATTTTCCATCGTCAATCACAAGCTCCCCTAGCCATATCCAGAGTATGCTGGTTTCATCTACACTACATAACATTCAGATGAAATTGCCAACACACAAATTTGCTGAAACAGCCTCGGTCAAAAAACAGATCGAAATCCACGCTAGCCATCCTAAGCACCAGATTCCAGAAAACGGCGTCTGGTAGGAAGATTTCCCCCAAAAGAAACAGGCATCACCTACCAGAATTTAAACCTAAACCTGTAGAACCCCAGGACACCAATGACAGAACACAAAACAAACGCATATATGATCAAGATGAGGATGGCTTGAGATGAAGAAACAAACAGAGTTTCCACGGACAAGTTTACGAGTCCCGTGAGAACATTCGCCTGCACCCAAAAAGAAATAGGATGCAAACAATTTCCATCACCAGGTGAGAAGCAGATCTATAGCAATGACTAGAGAGATGACACGGTCGAAATCAAGAAAGCAAAATCTGTTAATTGTTATACCACTAAAAATGATCCAAGTAGGTTTAGGTCGAATGCGTGTTCCATTGTTGTGAGTTTAGCCCCATCTGAGTAATCTGAGACCATCAAAATCCCCAACACCTGCACAGGAAGGTTGGTGTTTACGGAAAGTGCATATATTCGGCAGTCGACATATTGCATCCAAATCACACTTGTTCGTTTTAATTCAGCATCAAAACCAAGCAAACCCAATCCAACTAACTATGGTAAGTTGAACTTATAAAATAAACAGGGATGAACTTAGTAAATCAAAATATGTAATCTACACAATGCATGGAAATCCAGTTGTACAGCCAACTTAGTGCATGAAGTGGGGATACCTGGAAGTTTATTGCCAACACCAGCATGCCATAAGCCAGGTTACACTGCAGGAATCAATTCAAGCAATTTATGTCATCGCCCATATACTTTTAGAGGTAACTAACTACTCCCTCTGTCCCAATTTAATTATAACGTTTAATTTTTTTCACTATTCAACACGTATTTTGAGGAGTTTTGTTTTTCGTTTTAATGAATCAAGAAAATTACGCTACTGACGTCAGGTTAAAATACATAACTTAGATTATCATTAGTATTTCATAATAATTTTTCAAAAAATAGTGTTTGATCATCCCACGTTGTGAATCAAACTTCGGATCAGCCAGTGTACACAGTCAAAGTGTTAAATTGGGGCGGAGCGAGTAACTACTTAGCAACGTTTGCAAAAAAAAAAAAAAAAAAAAAAAAAAAAAAAAAAAAAAAAAACATTCTTAATAATACTTCATGATATGCTCTACTTGGTGCCCTAGATTTAGCACCCAAAAAAAAAAAAGGAAAAGAAAAAAGAAGAAAAAGAACGAAAGAAGAAAAATTCCCTGATCTTAATAGAGAAACATTCAAGACAATGAAGAATAGTAAAGTATCACACCATTCTTCGGGAAACTCTTTCAACATGGCGGTCGAGAATAAAGGTTAAAAACCTGCCAAAGATGCTAAGTTCAAACAAATAGCAAGCGACACAAAAAAGAATGCAACTTAGACAACAAAATCACTTCAACACTAACAAAAATA
>JAOVYX010002600.1:0-11645 GCA_035668315.1 Drosera spatulata
GGGACTATTGAAATCAGTAGATACGGGCACATTACACATTATCTTTATTTAGCTACCAATTTTCTATCTTTTAACCATGCATCTGCTTCCAACTTCAACTGCTTAGGTTTCTCTCGGATGTTTAACTTGCAAGTCGCAACCATTGTGAACATGAGGGAAAGGCACACCACAGTCAAGGTACACCATGACAGAAGCAAACAATTGGGTATCCATAATTGGGATTATACTACTACTTTTTCCTGGTAATCCATATAAACAGATACTACGTTCGCCTTGTCAATTTTCATCCTCCAAGTAATGCATACTTCAGAATAAAGACACCACATCATTCGTCATTCGGTGCTTTCATAATCAATCACCTCATGTCATCCATCATTAGAAGCAGATGGTAGAATAAAGCAAAATACAGCAATGTATAGATACAAGAACGAGAAAAGAAACTTATGGGTATGGGAAAAATTTACGGGTATGGCGCGAGTAAGAAACGTAGGAGTCCAGTATTCCCCAAATGTGTCCATCGATAAAAGCACTAGAATTCCACCCAAACAGGAAGCCTCTACTACTATGAGTAGCTATTTCTGTTTAACCACAGCACGCCTGTAACCATTCCCGTCACAGTAAAGACATCCAGCAACAGGATCGTGTTGAATGGAATGAAATACATTTTTAATATAGCAAAGAATAAAACGTGAGCGAAATCAATTATCATCTGTCTAGCCAAAAATGAGGGTGCAAAGAAAACACACGAAAGTAGCATGTATGTCTTTGTACTCCTAAAAATTGACATCAACAATTAGGTTTCATTTCTTCTTTCTTATCCAGTTAAACAAGAATTTTTACAACAAACTAGCAACAATCGATATAGCAAATGAAATCATGGTAATCAAAATGCAGAAATCGAAACAAAATTCAAGCAACTGCTCAGTTGATTCGCTCGACCAACAATTCAACTCGAAACTCCCTAACCAGAATCCGATTGTAATCAAACAAGGATATGAACTCAAAAACGAATTTCAGCGAATTTCGATTACAGTGACCTAGCAAATCAAGCAAAGCGTGTTCTCCAGAATCGTAGTCGAAGAACTCCACTAAAAGAGTCAGAGAGAAGCAGAATTTCCGTGGAGGCCATTGAAGCGATTGGTTGGAGAAGAATCGAGTAGCGATTTTTTTACCAGAGACGAAACTGTTGGACGAATTACCCCCACAGAACTGAGAAACCCAGCAGCGGTTGCCGGCGCCTTGATGTTATTTTTTCGTTTTTCTACTCTTTTTTCTTGGGAGAATATACTATCGGTCCAAACAGCTAATAGAATTATAGGAGTAGCAAAAATAATCGATCTATTATTTGATGTAAAGGGAAAATATTACTACTATGACCCTATCAGCTTGTATCATATCATTTTTATAATATAAGATGATTGAATTTATGAATATAAATATATATAAATTTACAAAGGATCCATCAGAATCGGATGATTCATGATTGATACGTATGACGGGACTTTTGATTAAAGGTGTCTAAATAGACACATTATAAGGAAAATGTTTTACACAGCACATGAATTTACATAGTTTGGTACAGTTGTTGATAAATCGAGGATTGACAGATCTGCCATCCCATCTCACACAGTTCCGTATAATCGAGATTGCTTGATCCTGAAAGGCTCGAGCACAGCATTAGTATCTCCAGTAGTGTGGGAAGAATATATCTTGAAGAACTCATGGTATCTGAATTGCCTGTAGAGGGGCGGGTTATCTGCATCCACAAGAGCCTTTGCCGGTTCTACCACGGACTCCTTGGATGCAAGGATGAAGAATCCTGCGCTGGTTCTCGGGGTGCTTGTGTTCGTCACCGCCCTGTGCTCTGCGCTCCTCAGCTTACCATTGCTCACAATCTGAACCAATATGATACATTGACAACTTTAATCAGGGAATATAACTGACTAGCGAAACATAAGGACTTTGCGAAGGAAAGTCAGTACTTACATGCAAAAGATAGCCGACATTGATGACAAATGCATGTTTAAGGGGCTGAACAGAGATCCACTCCCCATCCTTGAACACTTGAAGGCCAGGGACATCTCCTTGCATCAGTATGGTAATGAGGTTCGGATCGCAGTGCTTAGCCAACCCGAGGGTCAAGCTCGGATCAGGGCACGGGGGGTAGTGGTTCACTGTCAAAAACATGTCTTCACTCAATCCATCTTTCAAGAAGAATCCCTTTTCGAGTCCTAGCCCTTGGCATATCATCTCTAGTATTCTTGAGCCTAGCTTCCTCACTTCTGTAGACAATGCACCAACAACTTCCCTAATCCAAAGATATATATGTTAAAATCCTGGTGAATAATGCACATTCCATGAATTTTATCTGCACAAGACACTTGAGCTTTTTGGTGGAGTCACCATATATAACATCAGATGATCATTGATCAGTTAAAGTATTGTCCACGTTTCAACTCCATAGACAGAATAGTTGAGCAAATTTTGACATGAAGTTTCATATGCAGAGGAATATACTTGCAGGATAACTTTATAATAGCTCTAAATAACACCCTACAATATTCTTATGTTAAAAGTTTAACTTTAGACTGACATCGTTTTTCAATGGTTTTTCTTAGGTAGGTCGGCATTCATTAGTTAAGATACATGTAAATCAATAAAATCAATAATACACACCACAACAGAATTAGCCCTTGATATTACTTACTTGTATCTGTTAGGCTTTACAGGCCAACTTTGAATACATTCCTCTAAAGCACAAGAGTGTCTCAAGGCATCCCTCCAGTAATGAACCTCTTCTGTCCCATAGTTGTAGCTGCTCGTATAGAGCCTGCATTTCTGCTCTTTATCCTCGGTTAACAAGCTCGACTTGTCCTCCGTTGGCAAGCTGAAGAATTCCTTGAAAACTTCCACTGCTTCATCCATCAGCTTCCCTTCAACTCCATGGTTGATTACCTGCGTCTCAGATATGATTGCGAGGAAACAGTATCAGGTGACTGGTGGCCCTTCATAGCTAGCTAGCACATGAGTAGAACACTACGGCACGAAGGTTCAGTCTTGGATGTAATGTGAACCGCCAAATCAAGGTTTAAATTTATAGCTGAGTACTTGAAATAGAGTAACTCGTAGGCTACTTAGTGCTACTTCGTCAAGCTAGATCAATGCCCAACCTAAATTCGGCCTAGAACACGACATTAACATGCATCAATCTCCTAGAACACGGCCTGAATTGGCCAGCAACTGGCCTAACAAGGTGAGGCTTAACACAGAACAAGAAAAGAGCAATCACTTTCTGTTTATTTACGAACGAAATATTCTCTTTCGCTAAGTTCTCCACTTTCGATGAATCAGCTGTTGTTTTCCTGACTTAATAGCGATTTCATACTGCCAAAACTATAACTCCCGCATTCTCTAACCCCTCCCAAGTTCATGTATTGAAACATTCTGCAAACTGAAAAATCTTGCCAAAATGTGAATAAGAAAATCATACAACAGGTACTATTACATATACCAGAATTCCTGTAAACCGGTAAAACATTCCTGCACAACAATGCTCAGAACTCCTCAAGATTTAGCTCTGGCACACACAAAAATGGTTTTCTTCCAACGATTCTCTCCGAATGATACTGACTTGGCTTGTTCAGCCTTGAATAAATATGGAAATGACTCAATCTGAATGATGAGTATAGAGAAAGAACCTGAAAGAATCCATAGTCTCTGCAAGCATTCATGATCTGATGAATCACGTCGTTCCTGTCAACATCGTTCAGATCGATCATCGGTATAGCCTTGCAAGCCGCCACAAGATGCTCTCCGGGGCGTTTATCGGCCGGAAACACATAGTTTTCTGGCATTATTTTGTGAGAGAACCAACTTGAGACAAGCTTCTCCATGCCTCTGATATTTGACTTTGGTCACACAATAGTGCTGTTTTCTTGGATTTTAAATACATGTATAGATCATGTTGAAAAATGAAACCGGTTATAGGAGGAGAGATTCATTTTAAGCATGGACTGATAGTATGTGTGGCGATTAGTCAAACATATGTGGTCCTGTCTCTGATACCATGTAGAAACATGAGGTTTACTTCTAAAATCAATATGCTATAGGAGGAGAGGCTCATCATCTATTTATATTGCTATAGATTTTATCCAAATTTCAATGTGGGATTAATATCTCTAACAAATATGATATCAGAACCCAATAGACCCAACGACCCAACATTACATGCCACCCAAATATATGTTCATGCTTCAAACCCTAAAAAAACATCACGCAAGAAGACATCTTGATAGTAGTTTACCCACATATCGGATAGAGCGAAAACATTAAAAATATATATATAGATTTATGATTGCTCTATTTATTTTCAGTTGATTTTGAGTGGGAGAGGTTTAATATAGATCATGATGGAAAAAACGATTCATATGGTTATATCAATGTCAATGAAAAGTGCATTATAATTTCAAAAAAAAAAACAAACAACAATAGAATCTGTTTATGGACAACAGTAATATACAAAATCTCATTATTTTTGAAATTCAAAACAATAATTTAAAAAAAAGATTGATTTGAATTTGTTTTTATCTATTATTATTGTTCATGAACAACTTCTGCTTGCTATTTATTTTTTTGTTATAATTTACTATAATTTCTTTCTTGCAAGTTATCAGTATGAAATGTCAACCAAATATATATATATATATATATAGATTTTGGATTGTTCTATTTATTTTCAGTTGATTTTGAGTGGGAAAGGTTTAATATAGATCATGATGGGAAAAAAGGTTCATATGGTTATATCAATGTCAATGAAAAATGCATTATAATTTCGATAAAAAAAAAACAATAGAATCTGTTTATGGACAACGGCAATATACAAAATCTCATTATTTTTGAAATTCAAAACAATAAATTAAAAAAAAATTGATTTGAATTTATTTTTATCTATTATTATTGTTCATGAATAACTTCTGTTGTTGTTTATTTTTTCGTTATAATTTACTATAATTTCTTTCTTACAAGTTATCAGTATGAAATGTCAACCAACTATCATGTATAAGGATTTAATATTTTGACTAAAATAGTGCAAGGATTTTGACTAAAATGAGAGAGGATCAATGAAAGTGAAATAAGCTGGTGTTCTCATTTATTAGTTTTAAATAACTATTAGGCCAAATTGGAGAAAGCTAATTGGTTGTTTTCCTCTTAGCCATTCACATGAACTACTTGCCTGATGTCCTAATTTCTACATTAATCAATGTGAACCCACTTCTCCCTTTTTTCTTTTGACAAATCGACGATCGAGAAACCATACAGCGAAATAACATGTGAACAAAGTTTACGAAAGAGATGTCACTCGCTAGGTATGTACCTGTTAGTCTCGCTCACAACGCGATTAACTTCAACTCGAGGTTGTTAATATTATCATTAATATTGATTTAATGATTCAAGTTTTTTATTCACGTGAATATAACCGTTATATCTTCACTTTTTTATATTTACGTGAATATTTTCCTAAAAATCACAATATATAGTTAGCAGTAAATAAAAACTTAGATGGAATACAAGTCTAAATTAAGCATTCTCTTCCAGTTGAACACTCCATTTAAATTGAGAGTAATTGGTTTAATAGAAGTTCTTATTTGCATTTCGATCCAATGAACGTATATTTGAACAATTATGATAGAAGATACGATCTAATGCTTCCGTCTTCAATTTTATTAGATCCAATATCTAACAGAGGTTGTTTTTGGAGGCCTCGGAACCAATTCTAGCGATAGCATTATATATCCTGGACGGTCGAGCGACGATTATATATTTTATTGGTTTATGTGGTTGCAGGCTATTATATAGGTGTTGAAGTAACCTGATGCTTATCGAAAAATAGTTCTCATCTTAAAAATAGAAATATTTCAGAGAGATCTCACTTGATAAGTCATGCGTGTTTCTTTCTCTTATTCCTCCACTCACTCTATTTTTACCATATTCCTCAACAGTCAACTTACGTTTCTTGACTAGGACAGACTTAAAGCTCTATGATGAGCAGAAGAAAACGATCGAAAACGGAACACCGTGAGTTACATGGTTAATCAGATTTATGGGATTTAGTATCTCACAACGCGGAATTACGATGATCCAGGATTAGAGAACGATTCCTTGCGTTCCGCATGACAAAAGCTGTTCAATACATGTGTCTTTCATCTCATAATTAGGGATGATAATATGACGAGTTCAGGTCAGAGGTCAGGGATTACAGTATCCAAATTGAACCCAAAACTCAGAACCCACCCTCATACCCGATCCGACTCCAATCGGGTTTTAAAACCCCGATCGGATTTTAAAACCTTAAACCCAAATCCAACCCGATCGAGTTCGGGGATATCCATGGGTTACTCAAACCCAATCATTTGTGGGTTTTTGGGTTCGGGTTTCCCAAACCCATACCCAATTAGGTATTTTTTTTTTCTAATTTTGATAAAAAATTTCAATTAACTTAAAACAATGTTGATTGATATTGGTTAGAATTATGTTTTGTCCATTAATATATTTAAATAGTAATATATTTTAACATATTGATATAATGTGTATATATATTAAAATAATTTGGATAATGGATTATCCATGGATATCGGATATTCGAAGAACCGACGGGCATCGGGACGGATTCGAGACAGATTTGACCGTACTCATATCCGTCCCAACTTCGTTTCAAAAATTTCGGATATCCCCGAAACCGATCAAAACGGATTTTTTCCGATGTGATCAAATTCGGATTTAGATAAACCTATCTGATATGGGGTTAATTGTCATCCCTACTCATGATACTAGAGTCGGAGACTCAAAGTAAACAACATGATGATAAACTTATGAGACGACGCAATGCAGGTAAACAAGTTATTTCACCCGAATATCAGTGTGTACCGATAGTCATTAAACGCTAAGCTAACTCATGTTTGAAAATGATATCAAGTCAAGGATAAGTACCTAGATAAGTTCATGATTGGGAGTGATTTGACTTTGGTGTGCTAGCTGTGTGTGATATTCTTACAAGCTAAACCCGAGATGAAAATAACATGACAGACATGGACGTACAGGCTAGGCTAAGGACATAAATTTACATTTTCTTTTCATCTTTCCCTGTTAATAGCTTTCCTTTAAGCATGGCTCTTCTCTGTTAGGTCTGTTTCGTCAATTGTTGATTTGCTGGTCATATTTACATGAAGTACGAGCCTCGTAGACGTGTGACCACCTATACTCTCTGACCATGTGTAATATTTAGGATAAGAAAGGATTGAATAATTAATACCTGTTAATCCTATGCTTGATAGGAAAATATGCACCTGGATTAAGAATCACATTTAGGAGGATAAAACATCTAATCCTCTCACTATTAATTCCACCTTCCTCATGATATTATTAATCCTATGTTTCAACATCTCGTCGACCGTAGCCCGACCGTCAATTGTCGTCCGACCGATTGTCAACTGTCGCCTCACCGTCGACGACCGATCGCAGCCTAACTGCCATCCGCTGCTCTATCGCCGCCCGGTCGTCATTGCTCGACCGTTGACCATCGATCGTCAACCGTTGCCTGTTATTCATTGTCCGACCACCGACTGACTATTTTCCGTCAACTGTTTATTAATTTCCTTTGTACCAAACATGATATGTAAAAAAAGTAGGTTAAGATAATTAATCTCATTACTAATAATAAAGGGATTAATCGCTACTTATCCTGTCTTATAGCATATACCTAATGAGGTCTTTCGGCATCAGATCCCCTGCTTTGGCAACATGAGAGCAAGGGCAATCCAGCAACCACAAATGGACGCTGGGGGGTTGCTTCTTTTTTTTTTTTTCAAACGTCAGATGCCTAAGCTGTATATTGTGTTGTTATAATAGGGGATCCGAATTCAT
This sequence comes from Drosera spatulata, assembly GCA_035668315.1. Lineage (NCBI taxonomy): Eukaryota > Viridiplantae > Streptophyta > Magnoliopsida > Caryophyllales > Droseraceae > Drosera > Drosera spatulata. Next base: position 7,921 of record JAOVYX010002600.1, read on the forward strand.
TTTTTTTTTCCATCTAATGGTTATATATCTTGTACAAATAATAGATGAAATTTATATACTATCCATAATTATTACAACAATACATACTTGGAGAAATTTCGTTATTATTTTTAACGATGTCAGAAAAATCTCAAATTAATACAGAATTAAAATTCACAATTTAATCTATCATTGATATTTCACAACAACGATTTTTATAAAAAATAATATTTGATCATCACAAATTCAACATTGAAATATATGTTGTGCAAACATTTTGGGACGAGGGGAGTACTACTATTATAAATTGCATGACATAGAGGCGAGATACCCATGACTTTCATATGACAGGGACATATAGAGGTGAGATACCCCATGACTTTCGTATGACAGGGACAAGAGATCCGTTTTGAGGGTTTAGAGAAAAATATTAACTAGAAACCCTGTAGGAGTCGATCTATTTGTGGAATTTGCAACGGATGGAGATAACGATGTGAGAATAAGGATGCATGAAATCACTCAAAAGTCGATATCAGGACAGCTCGTGTCACAGCGGTCTCCCCAACTTGAGGAAGAATGTCACACTGAATACTTGTTTGAACAAAGAAACCGACCCATCCATCGCCCATCGCTTCCACTTACCGATGGATCCGATCATCGTCAATCGCTTCCTCATACTAATGAACGAGATATCGAAGTCCTTGATCCAGACGCGATAAGTAAATCTAATTACCAGCACAAAGCAATTGTTAATCGTCATTGAACATAAGGAGGCCGAATCCAGCCTTCGTGTTTCAGTCAGTCATACAGACAATTTTATATACAGTAAATAATTTTACGGTTTGCTCCAATACATAGCAAAACGAAAGTTCGTCCACTGTTAGTAAGAGGTTAGTTATCCACAAGATGAGGTATGAATGACTTAATATCGAATCACCAAAGCGATCATAATTCACTAGGGCTCGGTTCCAGTCTCGTTACTTTCTGGAGGTCTATAAACATCATCAAAAAGTAGTTTGACGTCACCTCCCGACTTGAATAAGGCACCTGGGCCTGTTGTCCAGGACAACCAGTCATCAGTGCTCATCCTCCAGGATGCATGATCGTAGTTTCTCCAATCTAGCCGCTGTTCATGCTCTTCTGTGCTTTGATTGGAATGTAGGTCATAGTAATCATCTGCATCGTGTTGGTTGATAACCGGAGGCTCAAGAAAGCTTGATTTTGGCTCCCTTGATCCAGATGTGTGATCATAGTTTCTCCAATGCAACCGCTCATCATGCTCTTCTGTGCTTTCTTCACGTTCGTCTGTGATTTCTTCATTCACTTCTGTGAGCCTACTGGAATGCTCATCATGGTAATCATCTGAATAGCGGCAGTTGAAATCCGGAGGCTCAATAAAGCTTCCTTGTGGCTCTCTTGATTCGAGTGGAGCAGTGCGGTCCCACCAACGGCCCCTTCTGGAGCGCACAGGGTTCCACGAGTCATTTTGCTGGAACAGGCTTCTGCCCACAAAGATTGGCTCAGAAGTAGAAGCTTCTAGATGACTTTGAGACCGATCCTCAAAGAGATTGCCCCAGCTCTCCTCTTGGCCGGTGCTCTGAGAGGACGGGTCCCACAACTGCCGGGGTTGTTCTTCGGGGATATCAACGGTAACTGTTGGAATGTCATCGGAGCGCCTAGGGGGAAGGTGACGATGAGAGGTATAAAACCAGTCCAGAAGGTAAGGATGAGTCCTCTGGTCTGGCTCTGTCAGCCACAATGAGCCCCAGTGATCTCGCGATCCGTCTGCATTTTGTGTCTGTTCCCTCGCCAAGTTGGTGTTTTGGATCCCTATGTCCCTTAAGTTAGTGGTCCAAGGCCGTGCCTGCTGGCGGGCTAATCCATAGCCTGCAAAGGGTGCTTGGAGTTTCTCGTCCCTGAATGTTCTCAAGATTGCCAGGACTTGTGTCCCTTGAGCATTGGGCTCCCATGAAGGATAGCTGCACTTGAAGCTGTTGAAAACAAAAACAAAACCCAGTTATGAGATGCATATATTGGACAAAACACACCCATTCTAAATAAAAATGCCATGGCGTCCATGCAGTCGAGGAGGAGTTATAAATAGTTTCCTGCCATGACAACTTTGTACTAAAACAATAACATATATCACCAGTGCTCAACATGTTTCTCTATATCTATGCAGAAAAAATATCTACAAAATCACTATACCTCAAAAAAGATTTCTCCATTTTTCCTTGGGAGCTCCTTTGAGCACGAGATGAGTCACAAGGAGAAGCATACTTGCTGTTCCCATGGCTTTGGAAGTCGAACGTACTGAAGCTGCATCAAAAGCAATAAACCAATGTGTAAGCAAATCAATAATATGTCCATAGAAAGAAAAAGAGGAATAACACTTGTAATATTCCCCCAAGCCAAAATCGTAGTTTCAAATCTTGGTCGGGGCTATGACTTTCTATGTTTATTGTTGAGCCCGTTGTTTGCTGTCTTGCAGTACATATTTATCTCGATTATGAGCAATGTAGGCGAAGCCATGCGCCAGAGGATTTACCCCATACCAGTTCAAAGAATAAAATGACAAGTTGATGTTAAACCAAACAGAACTTGCAATTTATGAACCTGCAAACATCACCAACACCTTCAACATTGACCGTGAAATCAGCAATGAACTTCAAAATGTCATCCACCATCTGCACAATTGACATCAACTCAAGTAAGAAACAACAGGACCCAAAATGATTAAATATCCTAGCACATCAAATGAGGCAAAAGAGAAGCATCACCTTTGGCACCATGAAGATGAGTAAATATGGAGTCAGGAAAATGGAAACCATCTCTTCCAACCACATCATTGCCGTATACTGCAAACATAGTTGAACATCCCGCAAGAGTTAGAACTTAGAAACCAACTAGTACAAAGGTTTTGGTGATGTGTTGGATGAAGGCAAGTCCTCCAACGCATGTATGTATTCATGATACTCTTCTTCACTTTTCAAGATTTTATATCAAAGATATCAAAGATATCAAAGATCTGACCTAATCTAGTTAGCAAGTCTCGCCTTTTCTCCCAATCTGGGATTGACCAAGGACAAGAGAGAAGTCCTAACCTAGGTAGGTATATGCATGCATCAACGGATACAGATAATATCCTATACGATATGGCATGTGTGCGCCTATCTTGATTTGAGCCAGATTTCCCTTGACCAGCTATATCACCCTGATATGAAGAGACACAACCTATGTACCGATGCCATGATATATCAGCAACTATGTACACAGTAGCATGGAGATACGCGGGTTTATTCTTAACATGGAGATACACGGGTTTATTCTTACATGGGGATCAGAGTGAAGGCCATGGAAGCTTATGATCCTTAGCACAGGTTAGCAAAAGTACCTGAAATAGATTTTCAACCTCCCTCCTAACAGCAGCAGTGTTCTCTTTGCCGCGCCACCGTTTTGGCAGATGATGTGTATGCTGGACCACCAAAGTCATTGACCGTTCTGGTTCCATAACTAGAGGTACATCTGGAATAGCAGCGCGGCTTACAGCAGTTATGGCTCCAAAGACAGCAGCATACCATAACAAATTGCGGCCAAATATCTGGTTAGAAAATGAAAATCAATAAGCTTGGATTAGAATACAATACAGTTTGGTTGAAATAAATAGCATAATGTAAAAGACATTACATGACCCTCCAGCAGGGATTCATCAAGGAAGGCGACCATGATCAACACTGCAGCACATC
>JAOVYX010002601.1:0-11643 GCA_035668315.1 Drosera spatulata
TCGGGCCGGGCCGGACATTGAGTGGTCTAAATCAATGTCCGATCCGGCCCTTGTCCATGGGCCGGGCTTCGAAAAATCCGTCCGAGACCTAATGGGCCGGGCCGAGCCCGGACAAATTTCGGACAGGATTTTGACAACACTAACACTATGGAGTAGAACAAAATATGAACAACACTATTACATCTAAGAACAACGCAAGTGGAATCATGACAAATTGTACTATAGAACTAATTCTTTAGGGATCATGAAGTAACCGGCCGTCAAACTGAACATCGTGACTGAGAACAATCCACAAAACCATTGCAAGCAGCATAGCAACCAAGTATTGACATACTAGTTTCATCCATAGATGTATTTTAGTGTTCGTTTGCTTTTTCTTTTTTCTTTTTGGTGAGGCAATGAAAAGTGAAGAAACTCTAAACCACGAAAGAGTTGGATGAGTTTCACTACTTATTTATACTAGATAAAATAATAACTAAAAATAAAGATAACATCTAAACAAAATCTAAGGTATCAAGACTCACTAAAAGCGTTTGATTGCGAAGCAATCCAATTGTTATACACAGAAGACTTTGTCAAACCAAAACAAAACCATTCAAATCAGAATTTAGTAACACAAAAGATAATAAAATAAGGACATATGTACATATTTAAAACACGTAAATATGTACATATTTACAAACAGTAAGGCATAATTTAACATTGTTTGTTTTTTTCTTTGGTTTTTTTTCCACATTTTTTCTTGTTTTTGTTGCCTTTTTTTTTTCCCCAATGTTTTTAAAAACAATTTACAAAAACAATGCAACATACCCCTTTTCCTAGGGGATTTAATGTCCTTATTGAAATAGTATTACGTAAAACACACAACAAGAGAATAAAAAAGCACAAGAGAATACAGGTAAAAAGAGAAAGTAGTGAAGGATGGGACATTTAGCTTCGTATGGAAAATGGATGAAACAAGATTTCCAATTGCGATAAGCAACCGCTCCCCCACACTTAATCGATCAGACACCTGCAAAACATGAACAACACAGCCAAATTAAAGAGGTAATATATAAAAGAAGATAAAAAAAAAAAAAAAACTCAACCTGTCATCCGAATACTCATGAAATGCAATGCTTATCCTGAGAAAAACCCTGTGGAGAGATTTCATCAAGCTCAACAATAGTTCTGTTTTGTGCATATAATTCATGTGGTAACCAATGAACACGAGGCTTCACAAGTGGCCTAGACATAACCGGTACTTTTCCTCTTTTTACATGCTTCTTTAGACTAATGCTTTGTAAACTCTGCCTCAAATCCTCTTTGACTTTTCCCAGCTCCTCTCGAAGACTTTGATTTTCATCCTCGAGTAGCTTGTAAGCTTCTTGAAGCTGTAACACTTGATTACTAATAGGATCCATTCCCTAAATTACAAATATAGTTAAATCGATATAAGATAGATAGTAATGCAAGGAAAATAATGCAAAGTGAGGAATTCACATATGGAGTTCACCCTACTCTAAAACACGCTAAGAAACACACACTCAAATGGAAATAACACGGGTTGTTGCCCGAGCAGCGCTTAATTTTACATCTTTAGGTAGATGAATATTCTCAAGTGTCGTTCAACACTAAGAAGGCCAATTTTTCCTTTCCTCTTGAGCATAGGCCTTTAATCTCTGACCGTTCACCTTGAATTTCCCTTGTGTACCTTCAATTTCAACTATTCCATGTGAAAAAACATGTGTAACGGTAAAAAGATAAGACCAACGTGATTTCAATTTACTAGGAAATAATCTCAAACGGGAATCGAATAGCAAAATGCTATCCCTGATAGAAAACTCCCTATGCAAAATTCTCTTGTCATGCCAAAGCTTTGTTTGTTGTTTATATATTTTTGCATTCTTATAAGCATCATGACAAAATTCCTTCAATTCATTCAATTGGAGGGGACGCTTCCCTTTTGCATTTTTCAAGTCGAAGTTAAGATATTTGGTTACCCAATATGCACGATGTTCCAACTTTAAAGGAAGATGACCTGCCTTACCAAACACTAGTTTATATGGCGAAGTGCCTATTGGTGTTTTGTAAGCTGTCCTGTATGCCCACAACACATCGTCCACCTTTATGGCCCAATCTTTGGGTGCAGGATTAACCGTTTTCTCCAAAATTTATTTCAATTCTCGATTAGCTACTTCGACTTGACCAAAAGTTTGGGGATGATAAGGTGTTGCAACCTTATGTTTCACCCCATAGTTGGAAAGCAACACATTTAATCATTTATTGCACAAATGTGTCCCTTCATCGCTTATAAGTGTAGGCAGAGTCCTGAACCTAGTCAAACCGTGTTTTTTCATGAATTTGAGTAGCACCTTGGAATCATTTGTAGGGGAAACGATAGCCTCAATCCATTTTGATACATAATCCACAGCAACAAGGATGTACGGATTTCCACAAGACTTAGGAAAAGGACCCATGAAATCGATACCCTAAACATCGAAAAGCTCGGCTTCAAACATACCGCTTTGGGACATTTAATGTCTCTTAGAGATTGTTCCAATCCTTTGACATTTGTCACAAAAAGAGACATATGTGAATGCATCTTTATACAAGGATGGCCAATAAAATCCACTTTGTAACCACCACTTTGTAACCACCATAATTCGATGAATGACAATGGTATAGAATATCTTTCATTTTCTCTTCAGGGACACATCAATGAAGAACTCTATCAGGACAACTCTTGTATAGGTAAGGTTCATCCTAGAATGGTAGGATTGGTCTGACCAAGTAGTTAGCATGGTCCGCGAACCAAGGTAACTTTTTATCAGAAACAACAAAGAGTTGCTCGTTTGGGAATGACTCTTCAATTGGTATCTCATCATTCAGGTTCAAATCTCCATGCTGAAGACGAGATAAATGGTTTACAACCATATTCTCTGTTCCCTTTTTATCACGGATTTCAAAATTAAATTCCTACAATAGCGAAACCCACCTTATCAATCGGGGCTTTGCTTCTTTCTTTGCAACTAGGTATTTTATAGCCGAGTGGTCCATATAGACCATCACTTTGCTTCCCATCAAATATGAGCGAAACTTGTCAAAAGCAAAGACAACGGTTAAAAATTCTTTCTCCCTCGTTGCATAATTTATTTAAGCATCGTTCAAGGTACGACACGCATAATAAATAGTATGAAACACTTTATTAATGGGTTGTCCTTGCATAGGTCCAATTGCATAATCGCTCGCATCGCACATTAGTTCAAATGGTAAATCCGATGATGGTTCGATAACTACAGGTGCAGTTATGAGAGCGTTTTTCAAATGCTCAAATGCTTTCATGCATTCATCACTAAAATGGAAGGATGCATCCTTTTCTAACAAGCAACACAATGGTTTTGAGATCTTTGAGAAATTCTTAATAAATCTTCTGTAAAAACCAGCATGACCAAGAAAACTTCGAACTCCTTTGACTGAGGATGGAGGCGGTAAATTTTCTATTACTTCAAATTTAGCTCGATCCACTTCCAAACCTTTTGCAGAGACCTTATAACCTAGGACAATACCTTCTTCTATCATGAAATGCCACTTCTCCTAGTTTAGGACAAGGTTTGTCTCCTCACATCTTTTAAGAACAAGTTTACGATGCTTTAAATAAGAGTCAAAATCAACTCAAAAATCGGAGAAGTCATGCATAAAAACTTTATTATATTTTTCCATCATGTCGGAAAATATTGCCATCATACACCATTGAAAGGTAGTCGGGGCATTGCAAAGACCAAAAGGCATTTTTCTATAAGCAAATGTCCCATAGGGACAAGTGAAAGTAGTTTGCTCTTGGTCTTTCGGTGCTACAGAAATTTGATTGTAGCCCGAATAATTGTCAAGAAAATAATTGAAAGTTTATCAAGCATTTGATCAACAAAAGGAAGAGGAAAATGACCCTTGCTTGTTGCTTTTTTAACTTACGATAGTCAATACACACCCTCTAACCAGTCACAGTTCTTGTTGGGATTAGCTCATTTTTCATTGGCAACAACTGTGATTCCTCCTTTCTTGGATACGACCTAAACCGGACTCACCCATGAACTATCAGAAATCGGGTATGTGATACCCGCAACAAGTAACTTGACAACTTCTCTCCTTAGCACCTCCTTCATGTTGGGATTAAGAAAGTGTTGATGTTCAATAGATGGTTTATGGTCATCCTCCATTAGAATATGGTGCATGCAGTAAGATGGGCTAATTTCCTTGATATCAGAAATTGTCCAGCCAATTACACTTTTGTGCTCCTATAAAATACAAAGAACACGTTCTTCTTGTTCAGGCTCAAGATTTGATGCAATTATGATTGGTAGTGTTGATGACTCTCCTAAGAACACATACTTGAGATGTTTAGGGAGTTGTTTAAGTTCTAAGGGAGTACTCATTGTAGGTTCCTCGCCTAGATTTGTTTGTTTTTGCTTGAGCTCATCCTTAATATCCTTATTCATCTCAGGTAGATCATTTTCAACATATTCCTCTAAGTTAGGATCCTCAAAAGGAGAAAGACAAAGAGGATTAGTCCTCATGTTTTCATGCATCACACTTAGAACGTAATTATTAATGACCTCATCTCTATGACATGACTCAATTTCGTTAGGATACCGCATAGCTTTGAAGACATCAAACTTTATCTCATCATCTTGGACCCGAAGAGTGAGTTGGTCTTCTTGAACATCGATAAGAGCTCTTCCTATTGCTATGATCATCCCAAAATGATTGGAATGTCCACAACTTCTTCCATATCAAGGACTATAAAATCCACAGGAAATATGAACTTATCTACTTTCACTAAAAACATCCTCAATTATACCTCGTGGATATTTGATTGATCTATCAACAAGTTGAAGTGAGACGGTTGTAGGTTTAGCCTCCCCCAAGTCAAGCTTCTTTAATATAGACAATGTCATAAGATTAATTGAAACTCCAAGATCACAATTGGCTTCTCAAAAATGCCAGTTGCCCATCGTACAAGGGATAGTGAAACTGTCCGGATCTTGTTGTTTTGGTGGGAGTTTGTTTTGAATGATAGCACTACACTATTTTGTGAGTGCCATAGTCTCATACTCCTCCAACTTTCGCTTGTTCGAAAGGATTTCCTTCAAAAACTTTCCATAACTTGGCATTTGAGCCAAAGCATCTAGAAATGGAATATTAATGTGAAGCTTTTAGAAAACATCAAGAAATTTTTTAAATTGTTTATCTAACTTTTGTTTTTGAAAACGTTGAGGATATGGCATTTGAGGAACATAAGGAGGTGATTTAACTAGATAGATTTTGGATTGTTTAGCTTTCTCTTCCCCTTTGGTTGTTTGTTCCTTGTCTGAAAGATTTTCAAACGTTTTATTTGGTTCATTCTTTGTATTTTGATTCTCTTCTCCACTCTCATTAACTATAATCTCCACAGTTTGAGGCTCTTAAACTTTGGGATCTTCTAATGCCCTTTCGCTTCTTAGATGAGTTACCTTAAGTTATTCCTTTGGATTTGGAATTGTGTTACTAGGTAATGAACCTTGTGGACGAGTGGGCATCATTGAAGCAAGTTTCCCAACTTGACATTCTAAGTTACGGATAGAAGCATCCGTCCTTGACATGAACTGTGAGAGGAAAGCTTCAATTAAAGGTTTAGATGATTATCCTTGGGTTAGAGGTGGTTGTAATGATTGAGGAGGTGCAAAGCCAAGAGGACCTCTAGGTGGCATTCCTTGGTTTCCTCTCCAATAAAAATTTGGGCGATTCCTCCGGCCAGGATTATATGTGTTTGAGTAAGGATTGTTGAGTTTGGCTGGTGGACGAACATAATTCTGCACGAATTGTGCTTGTTCTACTTATGATCCAGAGGCAAAAGGGTTGCCATCTTGACAATTAGAACTTAAGTGAGGACCTCCATAAAAGTCACACGACTCGCTCAAAGGCGTAGAAGAAATGGAAGTGATATTACCTGTGAGTGAGTTTATGTGTTTTGAAATAGCGGTCACTTGTGCGGTCAATGCGGTAAGCATATCCACTTCATATTTTCCCGTTGTTTTTCTTGTTATAACTCTCTCGAACGGCCATTGGTAAGCATTGGCTACCATTTCCTCTAACAAATCAAATGCCTCTTCATGAGACTTACTCATTAAAGATCCTCCTGTCATAGTATCTAAAAGAGTACGGGGGTTGAGTGATTAAGATCATTGTAAAAGGTTTGCAGTTGCATCCACTTCGGTATTCCATGGTACGGGTATTTTTTAATAACTCTTTATATTGCTCCAAGATTCACAGAGCGATTCAGAATCAGTTTGTGAAAAAGTAGCTATTTCATTTCTCATTCGTGCAGTCTTAGCCAGTGGAAAGAACTTAGCCAAAAAATTTTGAACTAAATCCTCCCAAGTGGCAACTAACCCTACGGGTAATGTATGAAGCCAAATCTTCGCATTGTCTCTTAATGAGAATGGAAATAACCTTAGATGAATAGCGTTATCAGAAATACCATTCACCTTAAAAGTGTCACATATTTTAAGAAAGGATGAGATATGTAAATTGGGATCTTCGTTAGGCAATCCACAAAATTGGTTCCCCTGAACCATTTGAATCACTCTCGACTTAATTTCAAAGTTGTTTGCTGCAATGGTTGACCTACGAATACTAGTGAAGTTCCCTGAGACTTTCGGAAGTGCGTAGTCACGAAGAGCTTTTTGTTGAACCACAACCTCATCCCGAGGATATTGTTCAATATTTTCCATTAGTGTAGTAGGAAGACTAGAGTTAACTTGCTTTTCTTTTCTTAATTTATGACACGATCTTTTTTGTTCTGGATCGAAAAGAAGCAAATTGACGCTACGAGTCCTTCTCACACATTGATGAAAAATAAATTATAGTATAAAAAAGAAAATGCATCAATCTATAACTAAGAGTGTTGGCTCTAATGCTGGTTGCCTTATGTCCCCGGCAACGGCGTCAAAAACTCTGTTTGGACATACAACTTAAGTGCACGTGTCATTCATGAATAGAGTGGAGAGTACAAGTGTATCGATCCCATAGAGACAATAAAAACTAAGCACTAGAATAGACACTTTAGCAAAATTGGAGTCGATCAAAATTTTGGATTTTGTTTTCCTTGCACGCACACCCAATAGCTATTTTAAAGGACTTTAAGATGATAAAAATGGGTTTAAATTAACAAAGTATTCTGATTTTAAAAGACTTGGGATGACGAATGCGTTTATCAATTCATTAACTTCTAATGAGTTAAGATATTAGAGTTATCAATTTAATCCTTTCCGATCGTATTATCAAAGTTTCTTGAATGCACCTCCGTCGAGGTTACACAAGCATCTTCTTAAGGTAAAACATGTGACAATAAAGATTGCATAATTTCTAATAAGAAGTCATTAAGCATCATAACATAAAGTGCACGTAGTTAACATAAATATGTCTATCTAATGTCAATTATACTAATGTTGTCGGTTACTTTAGATATTAATTTTCCTTTTGGTTTAACTAACACTTACATATTCTGTAATTTTTACAAATCACAAGATTTTTTAATCACAACAACATCAAGTATAGAATTAAATCATCAATTACAAGATTAATTTTCATATGTACCAATTATATTCATCTTAGAGGTAGGTGGACCATTTATCAAATTTTGGGTTTTGTTAAAGGCCACAAAAGAGTCTCTTATTTCTAAATAAACTTTCTAGATCTTCTAAGTGTTTACAAACTGATTTTACAAGTTGATTTTTAACACCTTAAGGATGCATGTTATCATTTTATCCTTAACTTGTAATTCTAGAACAACGTTACTTGTCATGATCATGAATATGTTCCAACTTGTTCAATGACTCTAGATCTTATAATATTTGACTCTTCTTAACTCATTATTGATTAAATCACATGAAAAAGTTCATCATCATCTCAAGTTTAAGAGGTTTATCTCATGATAAAAATGGTACAAACACACTTCAACTTCTAGAGTGAACTATACATGATTACTTGTTTCAAATATCTAGTCACTTTAAAAATATACAAATACACAACTTAAGATCACAATAACTTCATTAAACCTTATAACATGATAAAAACAAAGTAGCTTCAAGGATGTAAGGGATTTTACAACCAAAGCAATCCAAGACGAGGAAGAAACTCAAGTGCAGAGTTATCTCTAGCACGACCGGCTACTTCTCGGTGTGATCCGGTTTAGCTTGATGAATCCTTTGAATGATGTATGCAATCCTTGCTCCTAGCATTCTCCTCTCCTCTGGTTGCTTAAGGGAAACTACAAAAACAATGAACAAATGAAAATAGTAAAGAAAACAAAGACTAGTGAAGAGATAGAGTAGTAAGTCCCTTTTATGCTATTTCTTCTTTATTAACATATATTGATTTGATTTCTTACTTTTTCCCCTTCCTTGCATGAATATCCCTCTTTTCAAAAAAAAAAAAAAAATGTCCATGTTTACACATTCTTGGTGTTTCAAATCATCACAAGAAAAGAAACTCTCAGAATTAAAGATAATACATGATTGAGTTGATTAGAAAGAAAGTCCGAGATGATCACTTTGTTTTTCATTAGTATTATATTTAGTAATATAATAAAATAGCAAGAATATGGTCATATTATACATCAAAATATCAAGGATACCAATCATCACATTATTAGGCTAATGATATGATACAATAGAAGGAGAATCACCTAGATAAAAATCAAAACATTACTAAGCATGATTTTACGAAAGTAAAAACATCTTGTATGAAAATAAGCATAACTCTTTACAAAAACCTCCGTTTGATGTGATTCAAAGTGCACTAAAAAAAAGACATTTAGACGTTTCCAATGATATAAAGTTCATACCTTAACTCAACTGGAATTGAAAGAACCATTATTTACAAAGTGAGACGAGTAACCAGGAAATTTCAATAACAAAGTGTCACATGACTCGAAAATGACTTGATTTAATACAAATATATATCAAACATATGCAATAATACTCAAAACACTCCAAAAACTAATTAAAGTAGCAAAATAACTTAAATCGACATGAAAATTTATTTGAATATAGAAAAATGCACCTAAAGTCAAGTGTAAAACAATGTAAATAAGTGATATAAATGTCACTTATCATGTGCTCGTAAGAGACAAGTTCATCAATAGATCCGCTTTAAGAGAAGATGATTATGCTTTGATGGTGACACACGATATTCTAAATATATGTGTCGACAGTTGCTATTGGGAATTATTAGACCTATATGGAGATGCTTGAGGAGAGGATTCATCTCCTTAATTTAATAAGGTTGATATTCATGACACTTTTGATTTGACATAGACGTTGAAATCCTTGCGCAAGTTGGAATTGACTTAAAAGCAGTTTTAAGTTTTACAACTTAACATAAATTAAATTAGGATAATAAGTTGGACTTGGTAGTATCATATAAACATATAGGACATGTATGTATATTGATTAACTAAAATGTCATCATGCTGGTACACATAAGGTTATGTGCACGAGTCTGAGATCAGATTAGATTAATTGGCTCCCACCTGAAAATATTCAAACTTATCCATATGAAGTAACTTCCTAACTATTTTCCATAAGATGGATATAATAACAGTTATGTTCAAGTTTTTCATCTCATCTTGTTCTCTTGCATGTTTGATGATGGGAGAATGGAAGGAACAATACAATCTGAGATCAAATAAATGTGTTTTGTGAAACATAAATCAAAAGAGTGCTGTATATATATAGTACATCCCATCTTGATTCGTTTAACTTTCTACTACTCGTTCTTGTGGATCATCATTGGAGGCAAGACGCTTGGATTGCTCTTGGTTTGTTTGAACGACAACAGTTTTGATGTTCCAATTATATGTCAAGATCCAAATAATATTGCCATGTTATTTAATTCAATATGATGAAATCAACGTTATCCATGGTTTCGGAATCGGTTACATTTTAATTATTAGATTTTCCGCTGTGATCACCTATTTCTGGTTGTCTCGATTTCTACAATGTCGAGATAAGCCTAGAGATCCTATAAGGACTACAGTACACTACAAAAATTCAATACATTTGCAATATCCAGTTCTATCACAAAATCCATCGCAAACCGTGATTAGCGACGAACTTGCGACTGGAACTGATAGTCGGAAAAAACCTAGTCGCTGATGGGAACGACGGAACACAGAATTTTCATCGCTAATTTGCGACAGAACCATCGTTAATTAGCAACGGCTGTGGTGTTAGTCACTGACCTTGGTTCCAGAAGGTTTGCGACGGATTTCCGTTTCTGTCGCAGAACCTTATTCCTGGACTGCTTTAATTTGCGATTGAATCCGTCACATATTAGCTACGAAGTAGTATTTTTCCGTTGCAAATCTGATTTTTGGGGGGAAAAAAACTGAATTCGAGCCGAGCCTGCTATATACAAACAACCATGAACCTGAAATACATGTTTAGGTTATCAAACAACATCAAACACCTATAAACATCCAAGTCACATAACATGATTGCAATAAAACAAGTTACACGATATTATCGTCCAAATAACCAAAACATCGAACAAAAAGCCCTAAACAAGAAAGCCTAAAACACATGAGTCTGCTCAGACGCGTCTAGGGGAGACTGTGGATGACAAGGCTGATGAGGAGGCAAACCAAGCGGATTGCTACCACACTGATACTGTTGCGACAGCTGCAGGAACAACTGTGTCAGCTCGTCAATACGTGCTATCAACATCGCATTGCTCTCCTGCAACTCGGAGAATTGACATGGATCGAACGAGGTAGACCCATTTCTACTCAAGGACAGTGTGCCTTCGAGAAGAACATGGAGCTGACGGACCCAAGACTATACAAGAGTGCTTTCTTGCACCAAGCTGCCTGGAGGTACGCCTGGCTCTGCGTGTCGCTGGCCTCCTCCTCGGTCAGCTCTGTGCCGGGCTGCGTCTTCGCAAACAGTCGATCCATGAGCTCCTTCTCTAGTACGGAGTACTAAGCCTAAAAAAATATATAATAACTCGAATACTTGCTATTTAATTGAAACAAATAATTCAATTAATTCAATTAGTTATTAACAAAAAATAAAATAAAATAATCTGAAGCTGCAATCTTTAAAAAATCAGTAAACTCAATCATCCAAAGCAACCCAAGCACCCAAACAACATTCGACCATACATCCAAATAACTCAATCATCCAAACCATCCGGCAATGCATCCAAATAACCCTATTATCCAAACAACCTCCGACAATGTATCCATACAACCCAAACAATGTATCACGTTGTATATTTTCAAACCACATCATCAACACTTCCCAAAATCAATATAAACCCTTGATTCCTCCAAATCAACCAATAATCACCGAACCAACCTACAACATCAGTTAAAAGAAATCTAATGCTCCAAATAACATTAATAATGCACAAATTGTACAAAAAATATAATCAATTCAAAGTTAGGGTTTTGGATTTTATACTTTTAAATAATCGGATGAAGGTGTTGCTGGTTGTCGACAACAATGGTGGTGGTCACGCGTAGGCTGCTTCCGACGGTGGTGGTTATCCGGAGGTGGTGGTGGATGATGGCGATGGAGATGAGAGGAGAGCAAAGGAGAAGACGGTGGTGGTGGGGGACGT
>JAOVYX010002602.1:0-11643 GCA_035668315.1 Drosera spatulata
CTACTAAACTAAATCATTTAGCATGACTTATAGCATCAACATATGCAATAAGGTGATCAATCTATATAACATATGTACTTAAGTTGTTCAAACAGGTTTCATGCAACATTCAATCATCAAACATGTTCTGGTTTCTGATTACAAGCACATAATCTCATGATCTAAGCAACCTAAACGCATCAACACATCCCTAATCCACAACTACCCACTCATATTCATCAAATAGCATAAGAAATTCATAAAATAAAGACTCAAATAGATTCTGGTCATGAACATTGAAGCCTGGGGTCATATTCATCTGACTGAATCCCATGCAATTGAAGCCTGGGGCTCGGGCGTGGTCCTCCACTGTATGCCACCAAGCATCTGACTCCCCTCGGGGGTAGTAAATGGCATAGTTTACCCCCCAGTGTTCCAAACAGTGAACAGCAGCAAATAACTTCTCGAACTCTCTAATCCACTCCTCCAGAAGACTGGGGTCACCCTCCTCAATGAACCGCGGCGAATTGAGTGCATTGATGTTCTTGAATATTGCATCCCCTCTGTTGGTTGAGGGCCCCGGTTCCTAGCTCCGATGAGCTCGTCAACTAAGAACTCAGTGCCCCGGTCGCCCGGTGTATTCGACGCTTGCTTTCCTCGGGAGCCTCCCGCTCGGGGTTGTCCGTAAGCCCTGCCTGGAAGGGTGGGGATCTCCGATGAGTCAGCACCATACTGATGATAAGGATCCATCGGTTATCTGCAGTTAATCAACAAGAAAACCTCATGTTATGTTTGAATTGGATGAAGTACTCAGCTAGCATATATAGAAACATCAAATGCACTGAACACATGACTTGAAATAATAATTATCACGTTTTATGGGTCCACCATAATGTGGCCTCATCCTGTCAGCAACTAAATCTCTTAGTTCGCACGTGCTCCTGAAACAGGTCTTTAGGTAACAATTATTACATTTTTGGGGTCCACGATAACATGGTCTTATACAGTTCACACCTAAATCATTTAGTTCCTACGCAATGTCCTTATGGTCTTATTATACATGATTCGTCCAGAATCCCTCTTATAGGTGATATCGCATAGTTTCGCCACTTATCTCCATGTCGGCATAAATTTCATTGAATATTTCATCAAAACCCACTCGCCATTTGCATTCCTCTAGGTACTTCTCATTTGGCTTTCCATCAATGAGCAGATCTACATACGCTTCTCGATATGCCCTGCACTTTTCTTGAGGAAGGGACTTCAGTAGGATCTTGGCCTGAAAGACTGGGTGTTTAAAACATCCATTCAGATCGGCAGCTTTTTGCAGGAAGTGGTTACGGACCCAGTCGAGGTGCTCACACAGCCTGGTCCTAGTGTGATAGCGGGATGTCATTTCCAGTACGTTGTCCACTTCCAGTTCGATGCTATAAATCATTCTACAAACACCACAAAGTGTACTTAAACCAGTTGTAACTTACAATATTTTCCTCCTACGTTTCTATTTTATGCTTCCTATAGGTCCCTTCTAAACCCATGGCTTTGCTATCATTCTATTATGCCACGATATTTTTTATAACTTATAAGCACGTGACTCACTGTCGCTACAGACAGGAGTCCATAGCAAGGTGAATTCACCACAGGGTTTACATAAGAGAGCATAAGAGAAAGCAATTATGAATACAGCTCATCATGCACAACTCAGTCCACAGTTATGTTCCCTACATAGGTTATTATACAATCTTCGATACCACACCCAAGTAATGACAGAGCGCTAACAGTCGATTATTACAATCATCCATAGTTGGGTCTCAAGGCTCTAATACTGTCGTATATTCTAAATAGTACATATAGTACAAGAGCACCTCATTCTAGTGCAACTACTCGGATGCTTCGTCCTCCTCACCTGAACCTACACAAGAAATAAATCAAAGAAAATAGAAAAACCCATGAGCAAAGATTCGCTCAGTAGACCTCGGGTACTGCCATAGACTGAAAGTCACGTGCTATAACCCTGACACCTGCTATAGCACATCGCACTTGGCAGTATATTAAAACCACCTTTTTGTTTGTTATCATTGTTATTTGACCTCGATCATTCTATCATTCTTTTATTTATGACCCTACCATGTTCTATCCCGTCATGCTTTCTAATCAGTGTTATTTTCTATCACTGTAGCACGTGCTACAGTGATATTAACTTTCACCTTTAGACCCCACCACCGAAAGAAAGAGAACACTTTTTCCTTTCTCTTTTCCATATATGACCATAGAATCTTTGAAGGGGCGTCTGCCCCTTACCAATGCGACCACAGAACCATCGAAGAGCATCCACCCTTCATCAATGCGGCCTCAAAACCATCGAAAGAGCATCCACCCTTCATCAATGCGATCACAGAACCATCGAAGGGCATCCTCCCTTCATCAATACGATCACAGAACCATTGAAGGGGCATCCACCCTTCATCAATGCGATCACAAAACCATCGAAGGGCATCCACCCTTTATCAATGCGACCACAATCGGAAAGGAAGAAATAACCTTCTTCCTCCCTCAGCAATATCCCGTTAATTTATATTCTCGTATTCATTGAAGATTTCATTATAATATATACACGCTTAATTCTAGTTACGCTCGTATCGTATTATCGCATAATCATTCCACAAACAGTGATCGTCAGACCATATAGTTACTCCATACATCAACATCATCTCCCAAACTCAACGCAACCTGCAGAACATCATCTCAGTATAGTCCCAAACGAATCAATTCACATCATCAATCTATCCCATACACATCACAAATCCATATAGATTTCACAGGGGTATTCGGAGAGGGTTGGGTTACCTTGGGTGCGAGGAAAAAGAGGAGCAGGGCAGCTGCTGGCTGGCTGCGACGACGACTGACCCCCGATGGCGACGCTGGCGAGCTGCGTCGGCCACTGGTGGCGTCGGGTGGCGGTGGGGCAGTTGGTAGGCAGGGAGTGGATTGAGGGGGGAGTAGGTGGTGGAGTTGCGGTTGGAGTGGTGGTGACGGTGGCTGGTTGACGATGGTGGGGTCACCCAGGAGGGGCAGCTGGTCCGGTTCGGTGGTGGCCGTGTCAACGGGAAAGGGTGGTTGTGACCTAGGGTAGCGATGATTGTGGCGGGATGGCGTGCGTTGGTGGAGATAGTGGCGGGTACTGGCAGGGAGTGGCGGGTTTGGCTGTGGGGGAAGGAAGCAGGGAAGGGGGAGAGAAGGGGGAAAGGGAAGGGAGAGGGAAGGGGGTGAGGCCGACGGCGGTGGCGGCTGTCCTGGGCGGGGATAGGGCGGCGCGGTGGTGGCTGAGGGTGGCGGCAGCAGAGAGGGGAAGGGAAGGGAGAGAGAGATCGGGGATGTGAGTGAGTGGAGGAGAATTGGTGGGAAGGGACTGGGATGCCAAGTGTCATCTCGTGGTTGGTCGAATTTGGATAATTTCAGATTGCATTATCCTTAGAATTTATGGTTGGTAAAAATACGTTCTCTGATCATAGAGATAAATATATCAAAATTTCCAGTATTTTCTCACGAGTTTATATTTTAAGTTAGAATTGATTCTGAGACACTAAATTTTCTAATCATAGCACGTGTTTATATTTAAAGTTATACGTTCTCCTCCTACGTTCGCATCCTTACGTAATTATTAATATAATTAATACAATTATTTTTCTCGGTTCCTTACAAGACACAACTTTTCTTCACCCAGAACACCACCACAAAATAGGGTTGCAGAAAGGAAAAATAATACCCTAATAGAAGCTACTAGGACATTGACGCATGACTCTAAGTTAGCTAAATGTTATTGCGATGAGGCAATTAATACAACTTATTGTGTCCTAAATAGATGTCTTGTACACAAACCACACAAGAAGACTCCATATGAGCTGTATAATGGAAATGTCCCTTCCATAAGTTATTTTCATGCCTTTGGATGTAGATGTTACATTCATATTAATGAAAAAATCTATACTGAAAAATTGGGGCCAAAGGTGGATGATGAGATTTTTCTCGGATACTCTCCTGTTAGTAAGGCTTTTAGAGAGTTAAATCTTAGAACTAACACAATTGAAGAAACTGTTCATGTTTCCTTTTATCAGTCTGACCCTGTAGACATATAGGAAAAGAATAAGGATGATGCAATAGTGTATGTTGATGTGAAGCTGAACAGATTACAGAAGAATAGCACACAACAAAGGAAACCGTAGAAGAGCCTCCACAGGTTGCAGAAGAGTTGCCTACAGTAGAGCCTCAATAGGCTGCAGAAGAGTTACCCATAGCAGAGTCTCAACAACAAGCTATGGATGATGGAATAAAAAGGAGACAATAGACAGAAGATCATCCCCATGAGAACATCATAGGTAATGCAAGAATGATCCAGTTAGGGCTAGAAGAGCTACTACTGAGGAATGCCTTTCTGCATGCTTCATCTCTGAAGTAGAGGCTAAGAAGATTGAAGAAGCCCTTAAGGATAGTTACTGGATCTATGCTATGCAGGAGGAACTCAATGAGTTTGAGAGAAATGAGATATGGCATCTAGTTCCTACACCTAAGAATTATCCTGTTATAGGATACAAATGGGTCTTTAGAAACAAAAGTGATAAAAATAGGACTATAGTTAGGAAGAAAGCTAGACTTGTTGTCAAGGGATAATCACAAGAGGAAGGCATCAATTTCAATGAAACCTTTGCTTCTGTGACTAGACTTCAAGCCATAAGAATGTTCTTGGCATATGCTGCATATATCAACTTTAAGGTATTTCAAATGGATTTCAAAACTGCATTTCTGAATGGAAAATTACATAAATAAGTATATGTAAAACAATTTACCAGGCTTTGAGGACTATAAATATCTAGAACATGCCTATAAGCTTGACAAGGCCTTCTATGGACTGAAACTGAGCTTGGTATGAAGCCTTGTCACTTTTTCTCATTGATCACGATTTTAAGAGAGGAAAAGTAGACACAAACCCTTTCAATTAAACATCATGTAAGATCCACAGCTACAACTTAGAGGGGAGGGAGGGGGGTGAATAGGTTGTTTTAAATTTTTAGTGTAATACAACGGAATAGTTGATGTCAATACACTGATGACCTTTGCAGACTACTAAGAATGTCTGCAGCAGATACTAGTAGTTTGAGAGTTTGTCTCTGTTTGCTGTTGTGATTGATTTCTAACAGTTCTAACAATTCAAAGCAATGAAACGCAAGTAAAGAACACAGGATTTATACTGGTTCAGACACTCATTATCAATTGAAAATCAAGAGCTTAGTCCAATCTTCCCTTGGTGACTAGTATAGTCAATCCAAGAGGTGAGTTCACTATCTTCTTATTTTTGTCTTACAAGACAACCCCTTCACAAGCTAGCTAACTTGTCAAAGGCTAAGAACCTAAACCCTTTGTGCAGATCCTTTGCTGGACTCTGCTGTAGCTTTTGTTCTACAATACTGACTAGTGAACCTTCTTCTTCCTGTTCTTCTTCAATTCAGCTCACTTGAACAGTTTGAATTGAGATTGATTTACACACTTTGTACGTTCAATACTTTGTTCAACAGCACTGTTCCTTGAGCTCTTTGATCCCCTTTTATAGGCTGAGGGTATGAACCCGTTACTGTACTTGACCTAATGGCGACAACTTGTCATATGTGACTCTTTCACTAATGTTGACAACTCATCTTTTACTGATCCTCGTACTGTCACTTTAAACCTCAAACCTTCGATTTGATTAATCCTCAGACTTCTGTCCCAACCTTAGCAACCATCTCTGCTACACTCCAGTCTACTACAACTAAGTTTGTACTCAGTAATGTTGAGACCTCGTCTGCACCCAGTCAATGCTGCAACCTTGTCTGCACCCAGATCTGATGCTATCCTTTATGCATTGCTGTGTTGGCCCTTGTCTGCAAGATTAATCCTAGATCCTAAAGCATTTATAGGTATTTTGTTGTCCATGCATGTTTTAGCTGCCTTGTTGAAATTCTCTGTAGTAGTCTGTATCTGGTGGCCCACAATGCTCTCCAACTGTGGCCATTTGCTCTCCAGCATTTGACCTAGACTGCAGGTACCTAACTAATTTTCACCCTAAGCATTGATTGATAAAAGAAAAACTTAAATCTAATTTCTTAGACTAATGTGCAGCAAAAGGATATGACCTTTCTACCTGTGATGCTCACTGCTTTTACTGCGTTTATGAGGCTGATCCTCTGATGTTCTGTGGTGTCCTCTTTTCTCCCCGTGAGGCTGCTCCCTTTGAGATCTGTGTCCTTATGGGGTTTGCTCCCCCTGAGTTCTGTGTCCTGATGACCTTTCTTCATGAGGCCTTTGGCTTCCTGAGGCCTATGCAGCTTTGTAGCTCATTCTCCTTCTATTGCTGTTGTCGATTTTCTTTTGAGGTCGTCTCCTTCTTTTATATTCTCTACTGCCTTCTCCCCAGATGGCCTTGGTGCTTCTTTCCCTTATTCTACTGCCTTCTTCCCCTTTTAGTTAGCATTAAGTGCTGCTGTAAGGCTTCGATTGTAGCTCGAAGAGCTTTCAGTTCAAAACTGGTTACCTGCTGAGCAACTGTGGCCTTGGCAGTTTCAAGCTGAAGCTTGTTTTCTATCAAGCTGAGCCTTGTTTCGCTGTTGAGGATGTGTTCTTTAAGCTGCTATTGAGTGGTCTTCAGAGAAGCTTGCAGTTTGCGAAGGTCAACTGAGTTTTGTCCCCTTAGCTTGTTCAGGTTTGAAGAGCTGAGCCTGTATTGCTGAAGATTTAGGGCATTAGCCCTCTAAATTTGGTCTATGAGACCTTTAGCCATATTGGAGAGAGAGTCGTGGAAGTCTGCAATGCATTTAGTACTAGTGGTCTTCTCAGCTTCCAGCTCATCTGCAACTAGTTCAAGTCTGTCAAGAAGGTCCTTGAATGCATCCTTTGTCCATTGATGCATGTTCTAGATCTCCTGATCCAGTTGCCTTTGTAATACATTGTAGTCTCTGGTGGAGATGACTGTTGATGTGCAGGGACTTTAGTTTTGGCCATTGTTCTTGTAGTAGAGGATGGCCTTTCATGGATTGGTGTCAATCTGACGTCTACAAGGGCTTGCCTCAAATTTCTAGCTGCAGTCTGGGGTGTCATTTGAATGTCAGATGTGCCGCTGTAGTGTAGGCCTTAAGGGAATCCTACTGATGCTGGATCTGCCCTGGTCTGCACCAATCCAAATGAAGAAGCGGGGTGAAAATACCAGGGTTAGAGGAGATACGTCTTGATCTTGCATTTGTTCCTGACCAGAGGGAGTGTCACTCATCAAGGGTTTGTTGATTTCCTTAGGAGTGACACATTTGAAAGTGCTTTTTGCTGCAGTCTGCTCCTCTCTTGGCGTTGAGGTTGTTTTCAACGATTCATCCTCCACTATGACCACCCAATTAAAATAATATTGGTTTGCATTCCACATGTGCAGTAGAGCAGTAGAGCATTTTGGCAATTTTACTCATTCTAATCAATCGTATCCAATTCAGCTCGTAATTGAATAAACTTGCTCTCATCCAGAGGCTTTGTAAAAATGTCTATAATTTGTTTTTCTGTTGGAATATATTCCTATTTGATGTGACCTTTTTGCACATGATCTCTGATAAAATGATATCTGAGATCAACATGCTTGGTCTTGGCATGAAAAACTGGATTTTCTGAAATTGCCATTACAGACGTGATGTCACATAATATTCGATTTTTAGAAAACATTATACTATAGTCCGCAAGTTGTGACCTCATCCGTAGTACATGTGTAGCACAGCTTCCTGCACCTATGTATTCTGCTTCTGCAGTAGAGGTTGACACTGTGGCTTGCTTCTTGCTGAACCATGAAATCAATCTTACACCAAGAAATTGACATGAACCACTTGTGCTTTTCATGTCAACTCTATAACCTACAAGTCTGCATGTGAATTGTCTGTTAGTATAAAATCTGATTCGCTAGGATACTTTAAACCCAGATTTGGAGTTTCTTTGAGATATCTCAGGATTCTCTTTCTGCATTGTAATGGAATTCTTTGGGATCAGATTGATACCTCGCAGATATGCAGACTGAGTATTGGATGTCTGGTCTGCTTGCAGTAAGGTATAAGAGTCTTACTGCATAAGAGTGAGCCTATTATTCCTCTATACATTGTTTGACTTATTTGTTTTCCATTCTCATCCTTATCAATTTTTATAGCTGCAATCATGGGAGTTTTCATGTGACTTGTATTTTCTAATCCATATTTCTTGACTGTGTTTTTCAGGTACCTAGCTTGATTTATAAATATCCCACTTTCTAACTATTGTACCTGAAATCCTAGAAAATATTTTAATTCTCCAATTAAACTCATTTGAAATTTTGATTTCATTAATGCAACAAATCTTTCACACAGTTTGTTGTTAGTGTAGCCAAATATAATGTCATCAACTTAAATTTGCACTAAGAGAATATGCTCCTTTTGTTTCTTAAAAAATAGGCTGGTACCTACCTTTCCTCTCTGAAAATTGTTCTCACATAGTAAAGTTGAGAGAGTTTCATACCATTCCCTTGGAGCTTGTTTTAGGCCATATAATGCTTTGCCTAACCTCTAGACACTATGTAGATGCTCAAAGTCTTCAAATCTAGGTGGCTGTTCAAAATACACCTCTTCATATAGCTTTCTATTTAGGAATGCACTCTTCACATCTATTTGATAGACTTTGAATCCTTGGTATTCAGCTTAGGTAAGGAACATTCTTATTGCTTCTAGTCTTGCAATAGGGGTTTCAGCAAAAGTTGTTGCTCTGCTAGCCTGCTGTATTACCCCGAAAATTTGATATTAAAAATATGCAATGTGTTAATGAATGAGTGTATAATATAACATTAAACGAAATGTTATATATATATATATATATATATATATTAACAAACGAATAAAAATATAACGTTAAACGTAACATTATATAATCAACAACATACGAATAGAAATAACGAATGCATAACGTTATAACGGAACGTTACAAACCTATAAATAATATAACAAATAATTATCGTTAAACATAACGTCATAATGATACACAGTACGTATTTAATAAACATACGAATTAAATATAATAAACGTATAATGTTATAACGTAACATTATAATGATATAATAAACGTATTTGGGCTAATAAAATACGTTCCCGGAAAAATTCAAGATTTTCTACAAAACGAACGTCACTAAGTTAGAAATAATTTTGTCTATTTGTTGATATATTTTTCAGTGAAATAATGTAACGAAATACGGATAAAAATAGACCGACAAAACAAACGAAAGAACGATTTAAAAAAAAATTAATTCCCTACACTTTCTAATCCTTCCTGCAAAACTGCACACACCACTTTGACGCCAAGATTCTTCCTTGCCCACGCATGTCTCGCCGCCCCCGCCCACCATCATTATCACATCTCCACAGCCCACCATCATCACCTCACCACCATTCACCTCCCCACCATCACCTCTCTCAGCTCTCATTCTCCCCTCCTTCACTTCACCAACTTCCTCCTTCACATCTTCACCAAGCACCACCATCAAACCACGATCGCACCGTCATCATCGTCTTGAGCAACCACGCAGACGAAGAAGACAGGACAGCGGCGTGTCACGGACTAGCTAAGTGGAGAGGTTGGTCTTGAAGAATTCTCTAGAATTCTCCACTAGTTTCATGACTTCTCCATACCATTCTAGAGTTCTCTAGGGTTCTTCGGAATTCTCTAGAATTGCCTAGAGTTAGGAAGAGTTCTCTAAGAATTCCATGTAAATATCTTGGGAGGAAGAGTCTAGATGCCAAATCTAGAACTCTCCATAGGGCAGTATAAATAGGGGTGAGGCCTTTGGCCAAGGCATCTCATCTCATCTCATTCTTGCAAACACAAAACATACATTGTAAGCTTCCAAGTGTTCTTAATACAAAGCTTGTTTCCAAGTTCAAAGCTCTGTTGCGTTCTCAAGACTCACCTTGGAGTGACGAGTTAGGCTGAACTCGAGTGAAGGAGTGAGTAACTTGAGTGTCGCACGGGTTGTGAAATTTTAACTCCGTGACAGGCAGAATAGTGAGGATTTAGACGAGCCCAAGAAACATCAAGCCAAAGGACAGCAGCAAAGGAGCCAAGGAAAACGAGCTTTAAGGTAACCTAACCCAATTTCGAGACCATGTTATTCATTCATGCACTCGTTAATCATTCACACGCAGTTGGATCATGTTTAGCCTTGAAATGTAAATGAATGAAGTGTTTGGTGTGTATGTGATGTGAATGGATGAAGATGTGCGCCTTTGACAAAGGAAAAACACAGCTGCTGGCACTTCAGGTTAGTCGCGGCTGCGATGGGCCAAGTCCCGCCCGCGACACCGGTCACGCCCGTGACGGGTTGTAGTCGCGCCCGCGATGGGACATGAAACGAGACTCCCGTTCTTAGTGAGCGTAACGCACATTCATCGTAAAGGATTAACCCAAACGCGTATATGTGATACATGAACCTTGTGCATAGAGATGGGATATTAAATATGCATATATGACTATGCGACACTTCTAATCACGCCGTGACAGGTGCAAAATAAACTACTAAGATAATAACGAATCAAATCATACACAACTACGTTTCACAAACAAACGATATGCTCAAATATATACAAATACAAGGTGATTTTATAATCCATGAATGATGTGTATGAAAACACACATCATTTCTTTATTCTATACGTTTGTTTTATTCCTTTTGTATTGTCTAAATTATATTTTTAGTGTCTTTTTGTCTTGGAATCCTGGTACTACTGTGCTTTCATGTTTTTGGCAGATTGGCTTGGAATTTGGAGAAAAAAATGAAGAAGGATAAAGAAAATGACAAACCATGAACTCAAAAAGCCGCATTTCATGTTTCATCATCATTGCACGTGCTTCGAGAGTTTTTACGACAATGTTTCACCACGTTTAGCTAGATTAGTATGTTTAGATACCATGTAAAAGTTTTTAGAATTTTTGGACGTCATTTAGTATGTTTAGTTTTGGATTTTAGGTCAGCTGTACACTATGTCGTGGGCACGACACTGTGTCGCGGGCACACAGACGAATATTTTTCAAGAAATTCTAAGATTTTAATCTGTCACGGCTGCGACGAATCTCAAGAAACAAATAGATGAGTTTCAGCCGTCGGATCGATCTGGTTGCAAGCCCTCGCCTATAAATACTTCTCCTATGGTTATTCCTAGCAGAGAACAGAAAGGGTGACGCTAAGGGAGGCAGAGACGATCGAGAGGATGAGAGATGCAAGAAAGACGGGTTTTCGAGAGGGAATTGACGAAGTCTTGATCCGCAATGCATAAGAACCCATTGGACTTTGATTTGGACCGCTACGTGCGCTGTAAAACACTTGTTCTTTAGTTGTCAAACTGAATAGAATGATTGTTTACGTTGCTTTGCTTAATTCCATGTTTTATTCCATGATTATGTATGAGTAGATCGATAGTAGCGATGTGTTAATGAGTTTTGAAGTCATTAGATCATGAGATGCTGAGCATTTAACATAAACCAAAGGTGCTTAATGAAGGATCGATGCATGAACCCTGTTAGAATCATCATATAACATGTGTATGCTAGATTGATCACCTAAAATACATATGTTAAAGCTATAAATCATGC
>JAOVYX010002604.1:0-11640 GCA_035668315.1 Drosera spatulata
TAATATATTTTAACGACGGATTTGTTCGTTTTAGCGACGGAAAAATTCCGTAGCTAAAACAATGAATTTTTGTAGTGCCCTTCTCGAATCGATTCGTGCTTAATATTTCATTAATATGATGTGTTATGATGATTATAATGAAAAGGGTACCGTCAGGAGGGCGATGATATACTTGTTTGCTGAATTGATGTGTTGAGACGATAACAGAACTAGGGTTTCGATAATATATGCATGGGTGCATGCATTAGGTTAGGAGACATTATTTAATGCTAATAATGACCCTAAAATGTCATGACCGACCTTCTTGAATATGTGTATGCTTAATGTGCAATATGAGAAATTATACTTAATTACAAAATTTATACGATAACGAAATTAAGGTTTCAAATATATATGTGCATGGGTACATGCGGACGTAAAATAATGTTAATTACGATCCCTAAAATACCATGGATGAACTTCGTTATATGTGTGCATGCTTGGTGTGGTGATACGATAAATTATATTTGATCACGGGGTTTATGTATTAAAAGGGGACTAAATATACCATGGGGGAACGGGTTGCAATAATAAATCTTGACATCAGGATCGAGATCGGGGATGATTGTTTTATATGTTTGATATGTGATGTGGGGTATTGGGATGGAAATGGACTAGAATACGCACCATTATAACATATATGTCCTTCCGAAAAATAAACGAAAACTACTCCTAAATGCTTAAATAAAAAGGACATGAATGCGCATGACTTTGTTTCGTTATCTTAGTGATATGAACTAATAAAAAATGAATAAACAATACATATGTGTCCTTGAGCTATGAAGGTCGAGCATTGCGCGTCTTTTTTTGGATCTGTTGGATCGTTGGTTGTTTTCCTTGAAAATATTGTGCAGGTCGAGCATGGCGTCCCTTCCTGGGTCTGGCTGATCAATGTTTATGCTCTTAGGAATTGTCATGAAGAAGGTCGTACTTAATATCCCTTCTTGGATCCATTGGGATCATCCATTGTCTTTCTAAATAAGCCTGGGTGGCTGTGTTAAAACGTTATTCTTAGAGTCATCGTCACGGGCGAGGAAACTAGGTAGGGAGCGATGAACATCCCCCATCCTCTTAGCATGCATGCAGCGGCTTCGACGCCGTCGTGGCGGGGCCACGGGTGATTCTCTGCAGGGAGGCCCAAATTATCTCAATGCAGACGTATGATATCTCATTGAACACGCACATCAGGGGCAAGGCGATGCACAAAACATGCAGCTGCGAAAACATAATCTTATGGGTAGCCCGGCTGACGCTTGACGTATTACCATTGAACTCTGAGTCTGTCATATCTTTGGAGTTGTCTTTCGAGTTAAGTCATAGACTCATGGTAATAAAAATAAAAAGACAGAAAAGATATGAAGACGCATAAAAGAAAATACTGTTTGATATGGCGCTCATATTTTCTAAAAGTTACGAAAATGTTCTACTGGGACTCACCGATTTGCCATAGTCGGGGGAGTGCCCTGCAAACGAAACTCATATACTCTAGGTTACTGAGTTTTATACTCACGGGTTGATGATAAAGTCCTGTAGAGTGAGGACTACATGCATATAGTAATCTCATGTTGGATATCATATAACTAAACTGGTAGATTTTGACTTAGTGAAAGCTTACTGAAGCTTACTAAAAGTTTACTGAAAGCTGACCGGAGATAATTGTAATGTAACTTGTTATTTTTTTGTTACTGAAAATAGTCTGTAATTGTATGAACTAAATGTCACTGTCACAATTATGTAATATAACTGCTTACTTGGTTTTTCTTGTCTTCTATATCTCTAAATCCGTTCGGGTTACTTGGCCTTGTCACGGACTGAATCCGTGACGGCATAACGCTCACGTGTCATGAAGACGTGGAAGTCAGGGCGTTACAGTAATAGATTTCTTTTGGAGCAGTTTGAGGAGGGTGAGGGGATTTTTGTGCAGGTTAATCTTGAGAGAGTGCTTGCTCCCTTAGCTAGTATGTCCTCATGATATGTACTTGGAATGTTCGTGGTCTAAATAAGTCAGATAAGCAGGGTGCTTTCAGGCATTTTGTTGCTTCTCATTGAATAAGCCTTTGTGCATTGCTTGAGATTAGAGTGAAAGTTAAACACTTCAATAAAGTTAGGAATGCCTGCTTCAGGGGATGAAATGCATCAATAACTACTATTATGTTATTATTGGTAGGATTTGGTGTGCTTAGGATAATTCAAAATTAGAGGTCAAGTTATTATTCGCATCTGATCAGGTTTTAACTTGCCATGTTAAACCAAGGCAAGGATCTTTTGAGGCTATTATTTTGTTTGTCTATGATTGGAATTTCAGATTGCAGCGTGCTAGACTATGGCAGGACTTGATCCAATTGACCTCTTCTGTTGATAAACCTTGGCTAGCGATGGGAAACTTCAATGCTTTTGCTAAATTTGAGAAGAAGACTGGTCATGCCAATCTGGTTATTGAGCCATGTCCAGACCTTAGCAATTGCATTCAGCTTTCTAGGCTTGTGGACTTAACTAGAGTTGGTTCTTTTTACACTTGGTCTAATAATTAGGGTCCTGAATCCTGTATGATAATCAAGCTAGATCGGGCTATGGGGAACAGTTCTTGGTTTGACAAGTATGAGGCTACTACTGTTGTATTCTTGCGATCAGGTTTGTCTGACCATTGCCTATTTTAGTGAAGATTTTGGAGAAGGATAGACCTAGCCCTCCATTCAGATTCCATAATATTTGATCTTCTCACCCTCAATTGCTCATCTTGGTCACTAAGATCTGGGATACTCTTGTATCAGGCTGTTCGATGTACCAGATTTTTAGCAAACTTAAGATGCTTCATAAGTCTCTTAAAGACCTCCTTCGAGGTTATTTTTCTCATATTTCGGATAGAATTCATCATGAGGAGCATAGTTTGTCTGCACTGCAGGAGTCCCTCTCCTCTCATTATTCCTTTGAAATTCTTGAATTGTGTAGAGCCTCTTCTGCTAGGCTTCATGATCTCTAACAGTTAGAGGATGGTTTTCTGAAGCAAAGGGTTAAACAAGACTGGTTGCACCTTATGGATAGAAATTCCAAATATTTGTAATGTGTTATCAAAGAGAAAAGTAGGAGATCTATGATAACTTGCCTTCTGGACGATCCTGGTACTCCCCTTACTGAGGATGCTGTGATAAATAAGCACCTTCTTCAGTATATGGAATCCATTTTGGGTTCATATGAGATGGCTGTATCAAGTAATCTTAATATTGATGTTGCCTCTATGGGCTCTATTCTTACTAAGTCTTATGCTGGCCTTTTGATTGCAGAATTTACCCCTAATGATGTTTGAATGGCGTGAAAATCATTGATGTTCTCAAGGCCCCAGGTTTGGATGGACTCAATGCTCATTTTTTTCAAAAAAAACTTGGCATATCATAGGCAATGGTATATCCCAAGCTGTGCTGTGATTCTTTTCTAATCATCTTTTGATGAGGGATGTGAATATGACAGTTGTTAATATGGTTGCCAAGTGTAGTAATCCCTCAAAGGCCTCTGATTTTCGACCTATTATCTGTTGCTCTACTATATATAAAATCATAACGAAGATGTTGTGCTCCAGGATTGAGCTTGTGCTAAATTCTGTCATAGACTGTGCTCAGAATGTCTTTGTGAAAGATAGAGGTATTATTGATAATATTGCCTTGTGTCAAGCTCTTTTATATGGTTATGAGAGGAGAAATATCTCTCCCTGCTGTATGACCAAGATAGATATTCGAAAAGCCTATGACATGTTAGATTGGGGGTTCCTGCAGGAGTGGCTGAAAATGCAGGGCTTCCCTCCTATGTTTATTTCATAGGTTATGGCCTGTGTTACTAGGTCTGTTTATACCCTGAATATTAATGAAGGGATTTTTGATTTTTTTGTTGGTAAAAGGGAAGGTCAGGGTGATCCTATGTCACCCTACTGTAATACACCAAATTTTTTTCAATATTTTAAATAAATGTATTTTCATATTTTTATATATTAGATAACGAACGATAAAATATAACGTTATAACGTAACGTTATATATTTAAATATACGAATAAAAATGACGAAAGTGTAATGCTTTAACGTAACGTTATGAACCCATAAATAATTTAACAAATACGCATCATTAACATAACATTATAACGATATAACGTATGCATTTAATGAACATACGTATTAAATACAAAGTACGTGTAACGTTATAACGTTATAATATAACGTATTTGGGTTAATAAAATACGATTGTGAAAACATTTGAGATTTTTGTCAAAACAACGTCATTAAGTTAGAATTTTATCTAATTGCGGGCATACTTTTCAATGAATTAATGTAACAAAATATGGATAAAAATAGACTGATAAAAATAAAACGAGGGAGCAGTCGCAAATTAATTTATTTCC
Organism: Drosera spatulata; assembly: GCA_035668315.1. Taxonomy (NCBI): domain Eukaryota; kingdom Viridiplantae; phylum Streptophyta; class Magnoliopsida; order Caryophyllales; family Droseraceae; genus Drosera; species Drosera spatulata. The sequence goes on from JAOVYX010002604.1 coordinate 4,425, forward strand.
CCCTCATTTTCCATTTGCTACCTGAGGCGGTATTTCGACGCCGACATTCCTTTCGTGCCTACGCACCTCACCTATCACGAGAACCGCTTCGCCACCTTCACATCACGAACATGATCATCATCACCCTGTGCTCTCCCCGCGCCTCACCCTCGACAACCAATCCATCACTGCCTCCCTCACACAGCCAAACCAAATGCCAACCACACCACCATGCATCAACCAACATGTCACTGCATCGCCACCATCAATCACCAGCTCCATCATTACCATCAACTCATAACTCCCCGAGACCAGCCAAGGAAACCGGAGATGACAAGGAGTAGGGACGCACCAAGGAGGACAACGTGGTGAGGAGTTGGACGCGCTCAGGGAACCTAAGACATTTATATTCGTTCATAAGCTCGATTGTTAATCGTACACTTTCAAGGCCTTGCTATGATGTGTGATGTGCATAAGAAATATGTTTAATGTAATGGTTTTGTCGAGTGGGGGAGGGGGGGCTCATGAGCATTTGATGCGAATTTCCTGCGTTTCCAGCATTTAAGGACTGTCGCGTCCGCGTCTTGATATAAGTCGCGTCCGCGGCTGTGTTATCCCTGCGTTTTAAGCATTCAGGTGTGTCGCGCCCGCGACTCCTGTCTTACCAGATTTAAATCCAAATGCTATCCTTAAAGCCCTATCGCATACGATTGATGTATAAACCTTTATGTATATGAAGGAATATTAAATATGTGCAAACCACCGAGTAACACTGTAATCGGGGTCGGGGTTCTGTTTGACTCTTTAATCTGATATGTGGGAAACTATCGGAATTATAACAAATCAAATCATACAGAACAATGTTTTACGAATAAACAGTATGTTCCTACATATACATATATATACAAGGTGAATTCATAATGTATGAAAAACATGAGATAAAATCAACAGTTAAATGATACACACTAAAGAGAGTACTGGAATGGGTTAGATTACAATGCCAGATGATACGAACACAGGAATACGAACCAACAACAACGAACGCATATTCAAACATAAAAGCTGAACATGGTACGAATGTCATGGATTGTCAAGTTATCTATCATACTCTCTTGAAAGTGTTTTGGAGATTGAGCTCGATACTGCCATCATCTCCCTTGTGCTGAAACTGTTGGGAAGAAGGTCGTATTGGGTGTCCCTTCTTGGAATCTATCGAATGTCAAGTGAAAGTCTTAAGGACCGAATTCTAGCCAAATCTTTGAGTCATCGTCATGGGTGAACTGAAACTAGTTAGGGAGCGTTAGGCAGCCCTCATCCTCTTAACATACATGCAGGGCTTCAACGCCGGATGTGGCGGGACCACTGGCTACTCTCTGCAAAGATGCTTAAATCTATCCCAATAAGAGACAAACAGAGCCCGTTGGATGCGCACTCTATCTATTAAAATGCAAGACGATGTACAATCAATGCAAGTACGTAAGAATCGACGGATTCTTGTAGCCCGGCTGACAATTGACGAGTCTTGTATTCAGACTCTGTTTGTTGAAAACTCTCGAGTCATGGGTCCACGCTAACAAAAGTGAAACATAAGAAACGTGAAATCATACATATACTCACACGTAGTATGGCATACCTATTTTTCTAAAAGGTATAAATATTTTACTGGTACTCATCGATTCGTCATAGTCGGGGGAGTACCCTACAAATGTGATGTATATACTCTAGGTTACTGAGTTTCGTACTTGCGGGTTATGTATTCCGTTTGCAGGTGAGTTATCATATGATTAGTGAAGACTGTAGTTCCCTATGTATTTTTTTATTTTATTTTTTGGAGATGTAGTGGCACTATGATTATTTTGGATATGTAATATATATGATTAACTTGTCATGTCACAAACTGTGTAACTCAATGGCTTCCACCCTACGATTGTAAAGTAAATTCATAACAACTAGACAACATGAATGCAAGCATCACAGGTAGTTTTCTTGACTCTCTATACCTTTAAACCCATTTGGTTTATTTAGTCTCATCATAAACCGGGTTTGTGACGACATAACGTCGCATGTCACATAACGTGGATCTCGGGGCGTTACACCTACCTATGTATTATTGCTATGGAGTATCTTTCTAGATGCTTCAAGCTGACGAGTAGGAATCTTGGTTTTCACTTTCATCCTAAGTGCAAGAGGATGGGTTTGGTGACCCTATTATTTGCTGATGATTTAATGATAATGGCTAAAACTGATGCTTCCTCTAATGGCTTGATCAAGAAAACTCTTGATAATTTGCCTCAGTTTTAAGGCCTATGGCCAGTGATTCGAAGAGTCATGTTTTCAATGGTGAAATATCACAGAAACTGGGGGATTCTTTATGTGGTATTCATCATATGGTGAGAGGTCAGCTCCCTATTCAATATTTGGGGGTTTCCCTTTCTGCTAGCAGATTGACTACCCAGCAGTTTCAACCTCTGGTGAAGAAGATTACCAGTCGTGCCTCATCCTGATCTTTAAGCTTCTTATCCTGTGCTGGACGTTTGCAGCTCATTAAGGCCATTCTTGCTTCTATTCAGACTTACTGATCTCAAATTTTCTTGATTTCCTCTGGGGTTATGGAGGAGATTGGGGTCATTCTTGGAGCCTTTTTGTGGTCTGGTGTTGCTTTGAACAGACATAGAGCGTTGATGGCTTGGTCTCAGGTGTGTGCTTCAGTTTGTAAGGGTGGACTTGGTATTAGAAATATGAAGGTCATTAATCTTATCCTGTTATTTAAGTAGGTTTGGGCTATAAAGAAGCACAAGGAGAGATTTTGGGTTAAATAGCTTTACTCTTATTTTCTAAAGGGTACTAGTATCTGGGTTTATCACCCTAGATCAAATATTCCATGGGTTTGTAAGGCTTTGTTGGTTGCTAGAGATTGCTTCTCCAGTTTGATTCATCATACTTACCTTCGCTGTGTGTGGATGGGCTTCCTTTCTGGTTTATCACTACAAAACTAAACAGTACAGGCGACTAAACATTTTAGTCGCTAAACAACAAAAATTGATCGTAAAATCGAACGGACGACTAAAAATTGTCCTCACAGAATCCTTTCTCGTAGCAAGGCATGACATTGCAGCAAAAAGATTTATCGTAGCAATCATGGTATGAATAGTTCATAAGAGTAAGAGGCAAGTCGAGGCGTGCTATGCATAGGAGGGCTCTTCATGCCAATCTGATTTACTTCCTTTTGCAGGAAAGAAACAGGAGGTTATATGCTAGTGAGACAAGAAGACTTGAGATGCTGGCTGATGTTATTATGCGAGCATGTTGTTATCTTGATCCTGATTGTTGATATAATCTTTGTTGGGTGCAGTTGGTAGTTATTGATGTATGCCTTTTTTTTTTTTTTTTTCATGATGTAAAGATATTTGGGTGATTTCTGCTCTTAATGGAAAATAGTTGGTTGCGGAAAATTATCGTGAAACGCAATGATAGTTTAAGTTGTATAATTCAACCCTGATCCAAGAACGTAATTTTCTTACGTCGTTAAGATAAATAATAAAGCTCATCAAAATACATATTGAATCGTGTAAACAGTGAAATGTTGTATTTATTCTGAGACGGAGGGAGTACATGATTACATGACAATTCTAACATAATTAAAATGAAAACAAGATCTTTGTCGAGAAAATGTTATTAATATATAAGCAGTCTTATAAAGCACAAAAACCACTCAAAGTCATAAATAAATTTTTATTAGTAAAATGTCTTTTATCAATTTATAAAAAAAAATATACGGTTTCAATCAGGTTTTTTTGATTTTTCTAAAACGATAAATAAATTCATAATATTTTAATTTTAAATTAAATCACGTTAGTTTAATATTATCTATTTTTATTATATCCGCTTATCTCCTACGCTGCACGAGTTAGTATGCTAGTTTATATAGTGCAAAAATGGTGACAAAACTCAAGTGTAGTCGCCAATTTTGCGACTTTATTTTTTATTTTTATTTTATTTGTTTTTGTCGAAAATTCACCCTTTTTTCTTTTTTGTAGTGATCCTCTAGTTATTTGGTGTGATAACCTGCATGCTTTATATCTTTCGCGAGCGTCTAGCTCGTGGTCAAATCAATCTTCACTTCATATCATCCAATGATCAACCAGTTCACATCTTTACCAAAGGCTTCCCTAGCAATCGTTTTCGTCTTCTTAGGTCCAAACTCACGGTCCGTGCTGCCCGCGACTCATCCGGGCAAGGCAATCAAGATCATCCATGGGAAGTCGACAGAAGTTAAAAGGACACTAAGTTATTACATTAGATATATGTTTTCCTTTACTGTATCGAATACTGTACTTAGACTATTCCTTCATCTATATATTGTAGACATCAAGCAACATTACAGAATACAAGTTTGCAGAACACAAATACATCTCATATTTTACCTAATTTACCTCATATTTTACCTAAATTACCTAGTGTTAGATATTCACTTTCGGCCCTTCTACCATCAATGTAGGGTCAGTTTTCAAACTTCTGTTGTTCTTTCACAAGTTAACAAGAATGAGCGAGTAATGAATTGATGATTAGTTTAACTGATCAGATTCATATGGGTACTATGATTCAAGACCTCCAACAGTATTGACTGAAATAACTTGATGGTTTCCTTGCTCTGAATTAGAGATGTCTTCAAGGCACTATACACGCACGTTTCAATACATGTTTACAATCACAGCAGCGCAAATAAGTTCATTACCTATCAGTATGACAAATAACAGAAAGCTGTGACTTAGCATTTCACAATAAACTGTGTTCTTCAATCAACAGATGCGGTTGATATATGAGAATAAAAATTCAAATTGAACATGTGAGTATAAAATACCATATATTATTCTTAACACGAAATCTCAAAATCAAATTTACACTGATACCAAGAACTAGATAAAAATTAATGGCTACTTAGATATGAAACTAGCAACGATAACCAATAATAAACATAAAAGAAATAACTGCAAAACCTTAAGCCAATTCCAAGGTTTTCCCAATAGCCTGTTCCATTTGGTGGTCGATTTTTGACAGCTTTCTATCAGCTTGGCAACCTTGACAGCCTCGCACAACGTCTTGGGCTTAAATTCCCTGACGAATGACCCGATCTCATTTTTCAGACCGTCGATGAACCAAGAGACCAATTGTAACGCCCCAAGATTTTCTATCAAATGCCTGCTTGACATATGGCGTTACCGTCGCTCTAAAGTTCATTCGAAGTAAGACGACAGGATTACAGGGGGTTTAAGTATCAGAAATATAGGAACCATCAAGAAATGTCCAACTTACATTGTCCTTTATTATACGAAAATCAATTATCCAGAGATATAAAGAAAACATTTCTGTAATCCAAATTTAATCAACATTACTGTATAACGATCCATTCCACGATCATTTATTACCTGAAATAAACATGTAACCGTGAGCTTGGAAGGCCAATAACACAGGATACATGCCCATTTCAGGGGTCCGACAGGCTTATTATATCATGTGTTTCCCATGCACAAATAGGATGCAATGCAAACAACACCGAACAATCATATGCCAAACAGGAGAATATAAATACTTATAATCACGTACGTACAGGATTGCAGTAATATTAACAACACCTTAAGTTGATCAGGTCAAACCTTGTTTCTCGTATTATATGTCATGTCGTGTTAATCTTCGTGACTTTTAGAAATTGATGACATGGGAGGAGTTACCACAGGGATTTAATATAGTTACCTAGTATGACCGTACTAGGAACTATTAAAAAGGCGTTGTGGTCTCTGCAGTCGACCCAGGATAGTTAATTTTAACCAAACACGGCCAACACTCGTTGCCATTGCGTGCACGCTAAAGCGATATTCAGTCCCTTCCTTACTAGTCATGTAACCGTAACTGTCTCAGTCATTGTTAATCTCAACAAATTGCGTTATGATCAGGATTCAGGTTGCTCAGACATGTGATATGAAATTAAATTATTAATTTCATGTATAGCAGGCGACTACCATGGCGTTACAGATCATATTTAACTATAATCGGGATTTTTAGACAATTAACCCCCACATGATATCCAATTCAAAAAGTTTTGTAACTTTTCATAATTTATTTTCGTTACAATAAAATCATTAGCACACAGGAGTCACCCAACAGAAACAGGAAATGTATAAAAATATTTATAGTAATCTATAAATATTTACATTTTGCATCGTTACCATTATTTCATGTGATTCATTTAATCATGTCCAAACACGCATTTTATCACGTAAATTATTTAACAACACGTAAGAGAATATTAAATATCAGGCAGGCAAACAGTCATGCAAACACCCAGATTTTATTTTAATTTAAGCTCGTAATCTAGGCGTCCATACAGTTAATTCACACACGCACATTTATTAAATATAACGTAACGATGTGTGTTACCTTGTCATTTTCAGAAAATTAGAAAATGCCTCGAAATAATCCCAAAGTTAATCCTGCTCCTGCGTAGTGTTCGTACCTACAATAAAATTAATAACATAAGTACCCTTGTAACATATTTAAATATTAATATTAATATATCATGTACACATAAGTGTACACAACTCTTAAAGTGTGTTCACAGGGGATAAATCTCCTTTTCCCTTTTCCATTGAACACAAATAGGGAACCGAGCTCGGGGTTTTCAGGCGACGGGGCGGAGAACGCCGGCGGTGGCCGGGAACTGGCTGCTGGTGGTTGGAGCCGACTCCAGCGAGGCTTAGCGAGGCGGGGCAAGTGGCGGCGCGGCTTGGGCAGGTGGTGGCTGGCTTCGGGGTGATGGCAGGTGGCGGCGCGGCTGCTCTCGACCCTGGCGACGGCGGCGAACAGCTTCCTCCGGCCCTGGTAGCAGCGGCGACGGCTGCTTCCGGCCCTGGCAGCAACGACGGAAGCTTAAGGCGGCAGCGGGGCACGAGGCGGCCGCTGGGCAGAGCAGGAAAGCACGAGGCGGCGGCTACTCCGGCGAAGCCGGCGCAGCGTTCCTCCTGGCAGTGGCGGTGAAGGCGAAGGCGGTGCCGGGGTGGCTGGATCTGACCGGAAAACGATGACGAGACGAAGATGAAGACGAAACGAAGACGAAGACGAAACAGAGACGAAACGAAACGCTTACCCTTTTCTCTGTCTCTGCACTCGATCTTGAACGCTCAGGTTTGTTTTGAAACCCACGTGAATTGGAATAAATATAGACAGGTTGTTGAGATATCTA
>JAOVYX010002605.1:0-11640 GCA_035668315.1 Drosera spatulata
ATCCCTTATTGTGAGATTCTCAATATTTTGAGTGTAACTCCTTTTGTATTTCCTCATTTGATTAGTGGATTCTTCGTTGTCGGCGACCGTCCGTGGTTTTTCCCGTAAGGATTTCCACGTAAAATCTTTGTCTCAATTTATTTTTACGTACTTGTTATTATTTGTGTTTATAATTAACGGACCCGTTCGTAACAAGTTCTCTCCAACTTCATTGGCACTAAACGTGTGGTTCCCATGTATGGAATTATAAAACCATGTAATAGATCAGTATCCTCAATTCATCACCCTCATTGCAGTTGAGCTTTTCTATAAGAGCAGGAAAAATATATTTGACAAAACAAACTCGCTTGTTGTTCCCACTGGTAACTTAGGGGAGACTTCTATAGCGTATGACCCATTATCCTAGCATACTAAGGACTGTCGCACGCCCAGACTTATATCATAAGAACAGGATCAAGACTGCCGGCCTGAAATGGCTATTAATATTTCCCAACATATTGCAATTACAGATCTTTCCATTTGCTTGTTTTATGGCATCAGTTATACACAACCTGCTACCTACGACCCCTATCTTTGGTGTCGCTATAGCACCCAGAACCTGCCGATATATATAGCTCTCGTTACGTCGTTGCAATATAAAGAATCTCTTTATTACTGAAGCATGGAATTTCCCATGATTGGGTTTACTTCCCTTTTTGAGTTCCATGTGCATTCATGTGCTACGTTGTAACTTTTTTGTTATATTAGTGGATAGATTATGTATATTGTAGTAGCTACTTCTCTTTTAATCATCAAGCCTAAGATTTCTAGGATTCCTTGTATGGTTAGAAGCTCTTTCAACTTGTGAAGTTAATGGCAAAAAAGTTGTTTATAGTACTCCAAAAAACATTTTCTTTGTTGCCTTAATATTTTGCTTGAAAATAAAGAAAAGAGACAAAGAAATAGGAAAATGACTCGTAAGTTAAGTGTGATGCACGAAGATATAAGTGTGTGAATGGTGATGCGCGCAAAATAAGAATGCAAAAGAAAGCAAATATATGATGCCTAATCAAGTAATGAAGTGGTGAGTTAAGTATTATCTTTATAGGATTAGTTACTTGTATAACTATGTCGTTTCTTACGTTCAATGTCGATTCAAATGATTAAAAAGTTTCACGATTGTTGTTGTGTTATACCAGATTTTTAAAGATAAAAACCAAAACGAATAAAAGTCAATTAATGATGAGACAAACAACGAAGATGTAAATCTAAGGATATGATTTCGTGAATTCTTGTGTTAAGGATCAGTCATTATCAAATTATTACGTTGTTCATCATGTTTATAGTCGACATTTTTCTAAGTTCATCAATTGTTTCTCTTGAAATCAAAAGATATTTCCTTTAACAACTAATACGCTATATCTCTATATGTATCAAATCATCAAAAAATCATTAAGCATAAGGAATTCTTAACTTTGACTACTTATGGCACGCGTTCGACGTCTATATTACGAGTTCAACCTACAGTGTTTGATATTGATCTAAATCCTAATCCATGCCTCGAAACCATCAAGATTCACAAATCAACCACGTAGTGATCATGTATAAGAAAGTATTAATCACAAACATCGAATACAACGATCAATTGAACAATAACGTCCAACAATAATAAAAATCAAACCTAAAAGGAACGGCTAGATCATCACCTTAGAATGAAGTTTTAGTGCATGATTAAGATTGAAATATACACACAAAGAATTTGAGATATGAAAATAACAAACAAAGTGAAGAAAACCGTTAATTGATCACGACTATCGTCGTTTTCGATTCTTCGCCACAACCCTCATCTTGACCATTACAATATCCCAACCCCTGAGAGAATATTACAACCCTTAAATAAGTCTATAATAATTGAGATTGTGCATATCATCGCCCTTATGTCACAAATACATGACTATATATAACTAATATATAAAAGACCTAAAGTTGGAAATTAGAAATAATTGTCAAAATCGTAGATGATTGAATATGCTATATAAGCTGATCCAAGAGGGATCATATTCAAACCAAGTTGCTCAGCTCAATTCTATATATGGCATACTGTTGCATATGGGACTCATCTTGGACACCTATTATTGGAGCATCTGTATCTATTATTGATACCTCGCCCTGATTATTGAAGCAGAACCCTGTCTATATATGAGTTTGTGTAGTGCAGATTAATGTATATAACAAGAATCATCTCTTGTAATCTTCTCTTTCGAATAGTGAATTCGTCGTCGATTGTGGTGGCCGTGGGTTTTTCTCTCGGTATTCGGGTTTCCCACGTAAAAATCGTTTCTCCTTTTATGTTTTTGTGTGTGCGATTCGATCCCAACGACTGATATCAGAGCGAGGCAAACACAAATTTTGAGAGGTTAGTGCACTTGTGTTTGAGTGTACTGATTCAACGTGAAACAAAAAGAGAACCTGAAATCAGTGATGATGTTGCGCTGTTGTTGAGTTCTTGAGCTGTTGTTGCTCAACTCTGTCGCTGCTCGGAGACCTCCGTTGCCCGGCTTTGTTGATTGCTCAACTCCTCTGCTCTCGACGCCTTCGTCGTTGTGCTCTGTCCAAGAGGAAAAGCAGGTCGAGATAAGAGGTGAAGCAGATCTTGGCGAGGGGTTGTTCTAGCCATTATTGCCTGTTCTCTAGGCTCTGCTTTGGTGGAGATGTATTGAACAAGAGGTGGAGCAGGTCTGGGAAAGTTTCTCAGCTACTTTACGGAGAGAAAGTTGAGAAAGGTAGCATCTCAAGGGAATATTCTCGTGGTGATTTTATTTCAAGTTGGTAAAAAGTTTCATATGATTTTATTTCAAAAATCAAACCAGATCATATCTTGAGGTCAGATTTTTTTATTATTATTCCGTTAATTGAAATTTGAGATAAATTATAATTTGAGTGGAAGTAATAATGAAAGACAGAAAAATTAAAATAGAGAAATTTGATGGGTCAAATTTCGCATTTTGAAAAATACAAATGGAAGACTATCTGTACCAAAAAGATCTTTATTTATCGTTGAGAGGGATAAAAGATAAGTCCGACGATATGGAAGATAAAAAATGGGAGGTTCTTGACCCTTGGGGCAATTCGCTTTTCCCTGTCGTCATCGGTAGCTTTCAATATTTTCCAAGAAAAGACCACAGAAGATGTGATGAAGGCCTTAATGCACATGTATGAGAAGCCTTCGGCTTCGAATAAAGTCTTTCTAATCAAAAGACTATTTAACATGAAGAAAACCGAAGGAAAATCTATGACCGAGCATTTGAACGACTTTAACACTGTCACTAGCCAACTGGAATCTATTGGGTTTATCTTTGATAATGAGGTGTTAGCACTAGCGGTCTTAACAAGTTTGCCAGACAGTTGTGATAGTCTGGTTATGGCTGTTACTAATTCATGGGGGCAAGTGCTTTAAAGCTTGAGGATGTCGTTGGTGTTCTCTTAAATGAGGATACACAAAGAAAGAACTCGTCGTCATCAGAATCTTCAGGAGGTGCACTGAACGTTGAAGAACGTGGCCGATCTTTCAAGAAAGGCAGTTACAAAGGCAAGAGAAGATCACAGTCAAGAGGAAAAAGCAAGTCCAGAGAAGGTGTAGTCTGCTGGAATTGTCAAAAAAAGGGACATTTGAAATGCGACTGCAAAACACCAAAGAAGCAACCAGATCAGAACGATAAAAGCACAGGTTCGATTAATGTGTCTATCGAATCTTTTTCATCTGATGATGCTTTAATTCTGTCATGTAATTCGAGATATGACTTTTGGATCCTGGATTCTGGTGTATCTTTTCATGCTACTTCGGATAGAAGTTGTTTTGTGAATTATGAGCAGGAAAATTCTAGTAAAGTCTATCTTGGTGATGATGAGCCCTGCGACATAATTGGAAAAGGAGATGTACAGGTTCAACTACCAAATGGAATAGAATTGAAGCTGAAATAAATCAGGCATGTCCTTAAGCTTACAAAGAACTTGATTTCTGTAACCAGCTATCAGATGAGGGTTGCATCACTATGTTAGATAGTGATCAATGGAAGATCAGCAAAGGCGCTATGGTGGTTGCTAGAGGAAAAAGAGAGGGAACACTTTATGTGACTACAAGCAGAACAGTTTCAATATGGCTACTTCAAAGATTGACGCAAATGTGTGGCATCAAAGACTCAGACATATGAGTGAAAAAAGGAATGAAGGTAATGGCATCCAAAGGAAAACTTGATGGTCTGACATCTGTTGATTTGTAGTTTTGTGAAAGTTGTGTTTTTGGAAAGCAAAAGAAAGTCAGTTTCTCAAAAGGTATTCGAACTCCAAAGGCTATGAAGTTGGAGCTGGTACATATAGATGTCTAAGGACCTTCAGAGGTATTATCTCTTTCTGGTGCTAGCTACTATGCTAATTTCATTGATGATGCTACTAGAAAGCTTTGGATTTATTTCTTGAAGAACAAATCTGACGTGTTTGATACTTTTAAGAAGTGGAAAAGTTTGGTTGAGAATCAAACAGTTCTAAAGCTGAAATGTTTGAGGTCAGATAATGGAGGAGAGTATTGCAGCAATGAGTTTGAAGAATTCTGTGTTGTGAATGGGATCAGACGATAGACAATTGTCCCAGGGACTCCACAACAGAATGACGTTGCTGAACGCATGAACAAGACTATCGCAGAACGTGCTAGGAGCATGAGATTGAATGCTGGGTTACCAAACCAGTTCTTAGACAAAGCTATGAATACAACTACTTACTTGATAAGCAGGGGACCTTCAATGGAGATTGGCTGTAGATTGCCAGAGGAAGCATGGACAGAAAAGGAGGTAAGACTTTCACACCTGCGAATTTTTGGTTGTGTCTCTTATGTTCATATCAATAGTGCTGATAGATCCAAATTGGATACAAAGTCGAAAATTTGCACCTTCTTGGGTTATGGTGTGGACAACCTTGGTTATAGGTTGTGGGATCATGAAAATCATAAGGTAATTAGAAGTAAAAATATGGTTTTCAATGAGAATACTTTTCATAAAGACAAGTTCACTGATAAGAACAAAAGGGCAGGATCTGAGTTTGTTGAATTTGATGATTCTACTAACAATGATGAAAAGCATGATACAGAACAGGGTGAAACACAGGAGGAGAGTCAAGCTGAGCCAGTGACACCACCACTTGCAGTTGCTCGTCCTAGGAGGACTATCAGAGCTCCTGACAGATATTCTCTATCTCTAAGTTATCTGCTGCTTACAGATAGTGGTGAGCCAAGTTGTTATAACGAGGTCATGCAGGTTAGAGACAAGATGGAGTGGGATAAAACCATGGATGAAAAGATGAAGTCATTAGTGCAAAATAAAACATGGGAGCTGACGAAGCTTCCAGCTGGGAAGAAGGCTATTCAGAACAAGTGGGTATACAAGCTGAAACAGGAACCTGATGGTTCAATAAGATACAAGGCCAGGTTGGTTGCAAAAGGATTCCAACAGAAGGCAGGTATCGATTTCACCGAAATCTTTTCTCCTGTGGTGAAATTGTCTACTATTAGAACTGTTCTAAGTATAGTTGCTGCTGAGGATCTTCACTTAGAACAGCTTGATGTAAAAACTGCATTTTTTCATGGTGAGTTGGAGGAAGACTTATATATGCACCAATCAGAAGGATTTATAGAAACTGGTAAAGAACAACTGGTGTGTAAGTTAAACAAAAATTTTTATGGATTAAAGCAAGCCCCAAGACAATGGTACTTGAAGTTTGACAAGTTTATGCTGGAAAATAGTCACACCCATTGTCTTAAGGACCATTGCTGTTATTTCAAGAGTTTTGAAACTTCCTATATTATGTTAGTAGTAGGTTCTAACATGAGAGAAATCTAGAAACTAAAAGAGCAAATGGCTAGAAGATTTTCAATGAAGGACGTGGGAGCTGCTAATCAGAATGTGGGATTGAGGATCGAAAGGAACAGGAAGGACAAAGTACTCAAGCTGTGTCAGAAGGAGTATATCTCTAAGGTGTTGAAGAGGTTCAACATGGAGAATGCCAAGCATGTGTCAACTCCTTTGGCAGGTCACTTCAGGAATATTTCGATGCAAGATAGTCCAAAATCTGAGAAAGAGAAGAACATGATGTCAAAGATTCCATACGCTTCAGCAATCGGAATTCTCATGTATGCCATGGTTTGTACTAGGTCAGACATCTCTCATATAGTGGGAGTTGTGAGCAGGTTTATATCTAATCCTGGAGTTCAGTATTGAAATGCGATTAAATGGATCTTAAGGTATCTTGCAGGTACGAAAAATCTGGCACTGTGCTATTATAGGGTCAAGTGTGAATTTACAAGGCTTTGCAGATTCCGACATGGCTGATGATGTTGATAGCAGAAAGAGTACATTTGGTTACATTTTTACTCTTGGCAGTGCAGCAATTTCCTAGGTTTCAAGGTTGCAGAAAGTGGTTGCGTTAACAACAACGGAAGCTGAATATATTGCTTGAACAGAAGCATTTAAAGAACTGATTTGGTTGAAAGGTCTACTAACTCAGCTAGGACATAAGTAGATGGAGTACAGCTTACACAGTGACAGTCAGAGTGCCATTCACTTGGTAAGGAATACTGCTTATCATTCGATATCATTTTATCCGGGACGAGCTTGAGAAGGGTTTCTTCGAGCTAGTCAAGATTCATACCAAGGATAATCATGTAGACATGTTGACCAAGTCAGTTATTATTGAGAAACAGAAGTCGTGTTTGACTTCTGTTGGACTTGCGCCATAGATGATTACAAGTTGTCACCACAATCGCTAGGCGAGGAGTTGTTTGGGAGATCAGTCCCAAGTGGGAGATTGTTGCGTATGGGACTCAGCTTGGACACCTATTATTGGAGCATCTGCACCTATTATTGATGCCTTGCCCTGATTATTGGAGCAGAACCCTGTCTATATATTAGTTTGTGTGGTGCAGATTAATGTATATATCAAGAATCATCTCTTGTAATATTCTCCTTCGAATAGTGAATTCGTCGCCGATTGTAGTGGCCGTGGGTTTTTCTCCTGGTATTCGGATTTTTCACGTAAAAATCGTTTGTCTCTTTTTGTGTGTTTTGTGTATGCGATTCGATCCCAACACACACGATATGGCATATCGGTTGATATGGCCCTGGTCATAGTCGAACCAACATCTTTTTTCTCTCTTCTACATTTATTCCATGCAAGACCTTTGTTGAATCCCTTTCATGTTGCTTCGTTGAAGCCCAAAACTCGTTCCATGCAACATCGAAAGCACAATAGCGACAGCTGACTTGTTCCTGTTGCTAAATTAAATGCACGAGATCTATCTCAAAATAGGGATATTTGCATCAAATAATAAACGATAATTACTTAGGAAAGTGTGAATCACTCAAAAGTCACATATATGGTTTTCTAGAAAAAGCTTCCTAGAGCAATAAGACACTAGATTAGCAGAGGATTGATAACCTTTATGTATTTGGTTTCATTTTTTATTGTAAAACTTTGTTTTGAATTGTTTTCTTGGTTGGATTATAATTGAGATAAACAGGTACTTATATTAGTTTTGGTCTTAAGCAATTTTAAGTTATTTAAACTAAAATAAAATTAGCGATGAAATCTAGCCTTAAGATATTCTTTTTTTTAAAAAAAAAAAAACTAGAGACCGGAATCTATTTCTAATTTATTTTATGATTTAAAAAGATATTTAACCTTCTTATTAAGAAAAAAAATATTTAGAGACAAAATCAATCGTTAAATTATTTTAAATTTTTAAAGAAGATTAAATTAAAAACAAATTCCGTGAAGAAATAATAGTTTGAAAGAATTCTTAATAGGTTATATTTTGATTATCTAAAAATACCCCCTATTATTTTCTTCCCATACCCCAATATATTTAAAAATTAGCTTCTCTAAATACCGTATAACATATAATATTGACTTTCTTAACATTACTTTCCAAATTAATACCCATTTCCATGCACATCATGACATCCCGCCAACCCCACCCCAAGCAACGACACTATACATCTACGACATCCACCATCACTGGCCCCGCTCATCCCCACCCTCATCCCACATAGCCGGTCATCTCTCCATTCGCGCACCCAACCCCGACCTCGTCCTCATCACCCTCAGCTCATCGATGAAGACAATGTGAAGAAGGTTGAATGAAAAAGAGGAGATGACAATGCAAATGAATCCACTGGGACAAAATTGAAAAGTAAGCTTCAATTCTATTTCATCACAAGTGCGATAATTAAAATTTATGCTTTTGAAGAGAAAAACGCTCAATTGACGTATTATTTTGAAGGATGTGCAGCAAAATTCTTGAATTTGAATATGAATCCCATAAATTTTCATGTTTTTACCTAGATTACATGATTTTGACCTCGATTAGGAGTAGAATTTCACAAATTCGACTACATGTGAATAATCCTTGAAAAAATCGATCTGTGAATTAAAAAGACGTACTCTGAAAATAGTCGATCTGTGAATATAAAAGGAATACTGTGATTATTTAATCAGACATATTATTATTTAATCAGACGTATTGATTGTTTCAAACTCCTAGTTTAAACTATACGTACTATGAAAATAGACGTAGTGTGAATAAAGAAAGCGTACTGTTATATAAAAATCAGACATATTCTGATTTTCGATGTAATTTGAAGTGAAAACATAGTGTGAATCAAGAAGTCATATTGTTGTAAAAATCAGACGTACTAGAGTTTCGATGTAATTCGAACTCCTAGTTAAAATTTAAATATTACGAATTGTGAAAATAGACGTATTGTAAATCAAGAAGGTGTAATGTGATAAAATCATGCGTTTATCGTGTGTTTCGAACTCATACGTTAAGCTGGCCCTTTGTGCAAAATTCTTTTGTTCTTGCAGGAAGGAGTAATTCTTTGCAGTATCATTCAAATCTTGCGAAACAGATTGAGCTGTGAGTTTAATCAAGGACCTCGAGCTAAGAGAAGATCATGAAGAGCAACTTATGAAGACGGTGGCAGGAATCAGCTCATTTAATGTGAAAGTTGAGAGGGTGACAATTAAAAAACAAGATATAAGGGTCATTCTCGGTATAATTGATGGCGATGAGGTGATAAAAAAAAACAAGAAGACAAAAGAGGAGTTAGTGTTTTGCAAGAGGAGATTCTCACCACCTTCTCCAAAAGCTCTAGGCGCTGAAAAAGAGTTGAGAACATTTAAGCTCAAGAATGTTTTGAAAAAGATGGTGGTAGGACGTCGACAAACGGATGTAGAAGATGTTGCAGTATTGATGATGTTGTACCTCCTGGTCCAATGTTTGTGTCGACAAGGAGAGTGTCATCAAATTGGAATTATGTGAATTTCATGGAGAACCTTGACCGCTTGAAGAACTAACTGGACAGCGTACACATAAAGAACTACTACAGAATCATTGGACTTGCATAAGAATACTTCAACCACTGCATTCGGATGTCTTGCGGTTTTTTCCAGTAAGTCAATTGAAGATAATTTTATGACTCAATCTCAACGATAATCATTTTTTTTACATCCTTTTTTTTTGTTCTCTTTCTCTTATTCATAGTATTGGCTTTGTGAGCATACCATAACAATATCAAGTTATGCAAGGTGGAACTTGGAAATTCTTCAAAAGGATATTTCTCCATTGTTGAAAACAGTACACCTCTAAAATATAAAGTCTCCTACCTCTTGATAACCCTTATTATAGTACGCTAGTTTTATTTATAAGGTTCAATAATACGTCCATTGTTAAGAAATTGAAATCTGTAGTAGTCTTCTTTTATGTTCCCATCTATATGTATGTATTAGATGCTTAGGATGTAATGGTTAGTTAGGATGAACAAAACATAGGAAGAAATTATGTATGTATTACATGCTTAGGATGTAATATTTAATTAGGTAGCTGCAGACTAGGGCCGCAGATGCAGCAGCGTGCAGCAGAGTACAGAGTGTAGAAGACTACCACAGAAGTGTAGTAGAGTACGGACAACCTGAGTGGTGCAGACTACTAGATGGATTAAAATTTACATGCCAAAGATCAATCACATACAACATCAAAAGGTCCCAATACTCTCATGATTAAGGATCCTTCCTGTGTTCAAGGCCAGTTCCAGCAGTAAAGTGAAGTGAGCCATATCGCAGTACAAGTATGCAAGTTGAATTGTAGAAGACTGAGTGCAATGCTAGGTACAGACGAAGCTACACTAATAGGCTGAGCAGATGAGGTCTGGAAGCTGTTGAGTGGGAGATGAGTTGTAGGAGACTGGCTGTAGTACTTGATGCAAGTAAAGTTGCAGAAAGGCTGGATATAAAGATTGTGCAGCAGAGCTCATGCAACAAAGGTTGTAGCAGAGGACTGCAGTAGAGACTGTGCAGCAGAAGCATGCAGTAGACCTGGTGCATGAGTCTGGGTACAGTATGATTTATGGTAGAATGGAAAGGAACAAGCAAGACGTCAAAAACGAGAAGTTGAGGCAAAGGTGATGTATATTGGATCAGAAAAGGTGAAACCAAGTCAGTCTACTGCAGTAGAGGACAAAGCTGTCAGTATCAGATAGTACAGTCATGGTTATGATTCTCTGAGTCTATAAAAGGGGGCTCACAACGCAGAGAACAAGGTTGACTGTTCTGAGAAAAGTTGAACATCATTTGTGGGCTTTCAAAAGAAGAAAAGCCTTGAAAACTCGTTGTGCTTGAGCTGAATCGAAGATTCAGGATTTGTAAAGAAGGTTCACTAGTCTGCAAGTGAAGAACAACAAGTGCAGTAGAGCACTGCAAGGTCTAGGTTCTTCATCCTTTAGCAAGTAAGATCTTGTTGTAAAGGGACAATCTTGTAAACCAGAAATAAGAACTAATGAACCTCCTATTGGCTTGACTACACTGGTCATGACCAAAGGAAGACTGGACTAACCTTTTATTACTTGTTGGTAGCAGATGCCTGAACCAATATAAAAATTCTGTGTCATTTACTTTTTCGCACTGACTATCATTCGTAGAACTGTTAGTACAGAACTTTAAATCCAGAGAGTTCAAAGAACTTTAAAGTCACAACAAAAAACTGCATCAGTTTGCGACAGAATATTTCCGTCGCAAAAAAGGAAAATACCGTCATAGATATTAATTGCGATGGAACTTACGACGGCATATTCCGTTGCCATAAATGGCGTCACAAAAGCAATAATATGCGACGGATCCGTTGCAAATATAACTATATTACAAGGGATGACTTTTTCCGTCGTAAAGTATAATTTTTAAAAATTATTTTATTCTGCGAGGGAATCCGTCGCAGTAATAATTAAATTATTATTAACTTAAGTTCTTAATATAATTAATTAATTATATATCAAAACATTTTTCTGCAATGGAATCCGTCGTATTTTTCATTAAAAGTTACGACGGATTCCGCCGCATAAGTAAGTGTTATTCAGAACAAATTTCATTATTTTTGCGACGGAATCCATCGCAGAAATAAGTATAATGATATAACTTTATTCTATTCTGCGACGGAACGGAATCCATCGCAGAAATAAGTATAATGATATAACTTTATTCTATTCTGCGACGGAATCCGTCGCAGAATGTAAATTTTTTTTAAAAAATAAATAATAATTATAAAAACTCACTAAAATACCTGTT
>JAOVYX010002606.1:0-11639 GCA_035668315.1 Drosera spatulata
ATTGAGTATCAATGGATTTTCGAACTCTTTTCACTTTCTTGATGAGGAAGACCCAGGTCTTTAGGAAGGCTTAGTCTTTCTCACCCTGTTTGCTTGTCTGTAAATTACCAATTGTTTTGTTTGCTTGTTTTCTATGTGATCAACAACGAAAGTAGTGAAGAGAGAGTGGACACAGTGTTTATACTGGTTCGTCTCTTGTCCAAAAACTTTGGAACAAGAGATTTATATCGAATACCCAGTGGGATTTTTTTTTTTTTTTTTTTGAGAACTTTGCACTATGATCTCCTTCACTAGTGCACATCGTTCTCCCTCTCCTTCACTCATCTTCCAGATCAATGTCAAAGAACCCCTGTACCACTAACACCCTGGTAGCACAGTCAACATCAATTACAACTTGTACAAATCCCACAGACGTTACCCTACACCCTGTTCTATCTTGGATTAAGCCTTAGCACCTCTAGTTGCTATCCTCCTTTATAGAACTCTTGTACCCGTAGCTTGAATCCCTTGTAGCAACACCTTGTACTTCTCTGGTCCTAGTCACCTGGATTATACTCCTTATAACTTGACACCCTTGTCTTCAACTAGGCCTGTTCTTCCTCTGGTTTGGTCACCTTGAACCAAGTCTTCTTGATCCTCTCTCTAGTCAATCAACAGCAACAGCTTTGGTAGTTGTTGTGAGTTAGCTCCAAAACACCAAAGGATCGTCTTCTTAGGCTTGTGGATGTTTGTGGAGCTGGATTGAACCTTTATGGATGGTAAGTTGGCTCTTCGTTCTTCGATTGCAATGTGATTGCAAGGTTGTATCGACAATCGATTCCCTTTGCTCCCCTGGTAATGATCTCCCTTTTATAGAACTCCAGGAATCAACAAGTTTGGATCTTCATCTTAGTTTGGACAACAATCTGATCTTCTTTCCATGCTTAGGCCTCAAAAACTTTCCATATCTATAAACAATCCAAAACAAATTTTTGTAGCGAAATATTTGAATTTTGCTTAATATATTGTTAGTCCATATATAAGATATTAAGAGTAGGCAATGAGGACTTATCAAACTCATCATAATCACCAAACAGGAACTTTTCATGTTTAATATATATATGAAACTAGGGAAGGGCTGGGCCTGGCTTACACCTATCTCAGTTCTGATACCAACGGGGAAGGCCCGGGTTTTTGTGTGTTTTTCTAACAACCTATATTCAAGATCAATTCGTTCAATCAATGTTAGCATCAAAATATTTGAACTCAACATACGCTTATTAACTATGGATTTGGATTGTGCAGGCAAAGTCCATTGTCTAATACATTAACGTGGTTTATGGGGTTGAATGTGAAAAGCTTCAGTTCAAGGACATGGATGACTGTTGACAACAATAGGTGATGTAGATTGTGATGTCTTTGTTTTTATGTTGGCTAGCTGAATGTTTTGTGAAGGATCTGTGGATACGCACATAAGACATGGACATGGGTTTAAAGTGCGTTGAGATGGAACTGTCATTAAAGAGAAAAACACTGTGTGTGGGTAGACGAACCCAAAAACTAAAGACAAATGCGAACTTTGATTGTGAAACACTTTCGTGGTGCTTTTGTGATGAGGAAAGCTTGTAGCTACATGTTAAGTAAGCTGTCTTTGATTGTGAAACACAATTGGTATGTGAGAACTGTTAGTTTAGTGTTTTTAGAACAACAATTTTGCTTTTTGAATTATTTGTACTGCAGTTTGCTAACTAATGTTTAAAAACTTGTTCTTTATGTACTGCCTTATGCAATTAAAGTACCAATATTGCAATTATGAGTCATGTATTTTCAGCTGCATAGTGTATTTTGTTATCTGTGTTTTTCAACTCATCTCTAAGACGTGTTGTTTTAGTACTGCAATCACATTGGTAAAAGATTGATACTAATTGAATCTCTAAGAAATTGATGCATTAGCCCATTACGTCAAGTTGATGCATTAGTTCATTACAATCTCTAAGAAGCCATACGTTAGTCCATTACATCAACTTGATGCATTAGTCCATTATAATCTCTAAGAAATTGATGTATTAGTCTATTCCATAAAGTTGATTCATTAGTACAAATGAAACTCTCAAAAATTGATGGATTAGTCTATTACATCAAGTAGATGCATTAGTACCAATATGTGTTTAATATGTAAGAACTTTATTATGTGTGGTTTGTTGCATCTTGTACATGTATTTCTGATGCATTTAATGTGTAGGTAAGAGATCTAGATGATGTTTTTTTTGATGAAGATAAGTTTATGCTACAAGAACTCAATATAAATACAAAATTTACTAATTTTGCAAAAATGTGTATTGTAAGTTATTTTACGTCTCATATGTTAGCTTGGGAACATGTCACACAAATGACTTAAGATGTACTACTTAAATAAATAACTACATTGCTGAAATCAATATGAATACTACAGATTTAAAAACATAGACTACACTACTCTCGGTTTGTACCTCAAATGGTTTTGGAAAATGAAAAAAAAATAGGAAAACGATCATCAGTTTTGTTGGGATAAATCACACGTATATACGATAAATCGATTCTTTTTTCTTTTTTTTTATCAAAGTTATTTATACACTTCACTCATGATGAGTCAAGACACATACTCCCTTCAATTATAACAATTATATATAGAAATAAAATGGGCCAACGCTGGTTACTTGGGAATAAACAGCCAATGCTGCACAAATCATTCACAGCTGTCCGTGTGGCAGATGGATGGCTGTGATTTAAAAAAAAAAAATGCCACGTGTGGCCCTTTTTAAAATTTCGTTTGTTATTTAACTGGATGAGAAATTACCATTAAGCTCCTCTATTGCTTTTGGTATTTTTTTTTTTTTTTGTAATTTATAAAAACGGGCTTTAAAGGGAAGGGATGTAGTGAAAGAAAAGAAAAGGAAATGAAGTAAACATGAGACATCCAAATTTTAAAGAAACGAACAGTCCAATTTTATCTTTTCTTCTCCTTCTTTGTTTCTTTTCTAGGTAAAAACAACCAAAGGAACTCATCACTTGGTCCTGAGTCCAGCCCTTGAGGTGCACTCTCTGTACTATCCAACTGAAAAAAAAAAAAAAAGACAGATGACGTTGTGCTTCTTTTTTTTTTTCTTTTGAGGGTTTAGGGTTGTAACGACCGTGAGCTTTCATGTAATGACTGTTCCAGGAACGAGGAAACTCTATGTATGGTCTAGCATTTAAAAGGTCGGAGTGTTTGCACTAGGAATAAGATGCCCGCTTAAAAAAATAGGCGGACGAAATAGAGAACAAGAAAAATAGTTCAGGCTGTTTTGCTGCTTTCCCTTCAGGTACATCAAAAACTTATATTTTGATAATCGAAAGCCATCCTAAAACACATCAAACTCGACGAACATACATCCAAAATACACCAAACTACATCAATAACCCAAAAGATCTCCATCCATCATGAGATCAACATAGGAAATTAGTTATGTCACGATCAATTTCATCGAAAAAATAATATATGAAGCACATCAATCTTGAAACTAAAAGTACAAGCTCCACAAACATTCATCTAAGGTCCAACTTTTCGTTTTAGCTAGTCTAAAGCTATCCTATAACGAGAAACAAGGGCATCTTAGGCCGTTCATTTTTTCTTGTCGAAAGGTATGCCTCACAAGATATAATCGATGAACTTCAAGACAAATACTCCACAATCATAATTGTTCTGTTGTTGCGGCTATTGATTGAATGAATAGAACTTCGGTCGTCTATGTGGGAAGCGCTTTCTTCTCACTGATGACCGAAGCATATGATAAAAATACATAGTTTGTAAAACATAAGGAGTTAGTAAACAACATTTATTGAAATGAATTGTACTAAATTCATAGGTACGAGTTACTTACATAAAAGGCCACCTCGTTGGCGTATAGATGGGAGAGAGGCATGTAGGGCATGTCCTTATTAAGAGGATCGATAAAGACGACTTTCCAATGGTCCACGTAAAATATGAAAAACAGATAATGGTTGCCTGAACCATCAAACAAGCTCTAAGTGATTCAAACTGGATAGATGTCATGCAAGAGGAGTTAAATGACTTTCAAAGGAATGAAGTATGGTATCTAGTTCCCAGACCAAAGGAATATACAGCAGTAGGCTTCAGAAATATGACAGGAGACAATTATCACAAACAATGCCACGTTAGGGGCCAAAGGGTACTCTTAGGAAGAAGGAATACACTTTGATGAAACGTTTGCCCCAGTTGCAATACTCGAAGCCATAGGGATGTTCCTTACCTATGCTGCCTTCCAAGGATTCAAACTTTACCAAATGGATGTGAAGAGTGCATTCCTCAATGGAAAGCTTCAGGAGGAAGTCTATGTTGAACAACCTCAAGGTTTCGAAGACTATGAACATCTTGATCATGTTTATAGGTTAGAAAAGGCCCTATATGGACCGATACAGGCTCCAAGGGCATGGTATGAAACTCTTTCCACCTTTCTATGTGATAATGGCTTTCAAAGAGGGAAAGTAAACACTACCCTATTCCTTAAGAAACATAAAGATCATAATTTATTAATACAAATATATGTAGATGACATTATGTTTGGATGCATTAATGACAAACTGTGTGAAAGATTTCTTGCACTAATGAAGTCCGAATTTCAGATGAGCCTAATGGGAGAGCTAAAATACTTTCTAGGACTTCAAGTACAACAATTGGAGAGTGGAATGTTCATAACTCAAGCTAAATATCTGAGAAACACAGTTAGAAAATTTGGACTGAAAAATGTAAGTCATATGAGAATACCAATGAGCTCCACTACAAAGATTGACAAAGATGAAAATGGAAAATCAATCAACCAAACACTCTATAGAGGGATTATAGGATCTTGACTATATCTGACTGCCAACAGACCAAACATTCTCCATGTTGTCTATTTTTATGCTAGATATCAATCTGATCCCAAAGAATCCCATTATATTGCAGTCAAGAGGATTATGAGATGCCTCAAAAGTACCCCTAATCTGGGTATATGCTATCCTAGGGAATCAAATTTCATGCAAATTTGCTATACAAATGTAGACTTTGCAGGGTATATGGTTGAGAGAAAGAGCACAAGTGGAACATGTCAATTTCTGGGAGCAATGATCGTATCTTAGTTTAGTAAGAAGCAGGCGACTGTCTCGACCTCTACTACAGAAGCTGAGTATATTGTAGCAGGAAGCTGTGCTAAACAAACTTTATGGATGAGGTCACAACTTGCAGACTATGGATTTACATTTTCAGAAACATTAATCTTTGTGACAACATGTCTGCAATGGCTATTTCAGACCACCCTGTTTTTCATTCAAGAACCAAGCACATCGATGTTAGATATCTTTTTATCAGAGATCATGTTGCAAAAATGTCATATTAAAGTAGAAAATATTTCTATAGAAAAACAAGTTGCAAACATTTTTACAAAGCCTCTTGATGAGAGTAAATTTACCCATTTTAGGGGAGAATTGGGTATGATTGACTTAAATGAATAAGGTCAAAAATGCTCTACTGCTCTACTGCACATTGAGAAGCGGACTAGCATTCAAACCCCCTTCTACATCGATATTTTTTGTATGAAATAGAATTACTGTTTTTAATGCCAGAATCTCGTAACGGTCAAGACAATAAGTGCTTTGCAAAAAGAAAGGCAACGACTATTTTCTCAGGATTTACAACGATAACTTTGTCACTTAGTACTCTTTATGATAACTTAGTACTCGAGTACTTGAGAGGATTAATACTCTACTTTTACTCTCTCTCTCTCTCTCTCAGTACTCAAAATCTCGAAGATCTCTACTTCAAAACTCTAACTCAGTTCACTTTCAATCTCTTTCTCTTAAACTCAAAAATTTTCGATCGAAATTAGTTTTGTAAATGGCCAACACACAGTCAACTCTCCTTCTTCATTCGAAAGAACACAAAGTCACTCGAATCCCTCAAAGAAGGTGGAGTTGCAAACAAGGGTCGTCCTCAACTTTGAAACCATAAAGGATGAACCTGGCGAAGTTAAGGAGATCGTGGAGCTGATTCAAGACGCTGGATTAAGGTACTTGTGTGAACGAACCTGTCGAATCTTTGAAGATGAGGTCTTGGACTTCAATGGAAAGGCAAAAGTTGCAGACGACTTTTAGAAGATCACTTACACTTCAAGTAAGAAGATGGGGATCATGATCACCCTAGAAGACTTCGAACGACCATTCAAGGTATCTAATGAGGGGTGCAGAATAATACCCCAGTCCGTAGTGACAGACGGAAGGAATGCCATGTTGAATGATGAGCACAAAGACGAAGGAATCAGAACCATGAAATTTTTTTTCTCCAAATCTCACAAGCTACTTGCTGATGTGGTGAAGAGGGCATTCATGTCAAGGGAGTTAACAAAGGATCAAATTACGTCAGATCAACAAGAATCATGTGTGCAATTTTGACAAAGCATAAATTGAACTGGGCCAAGATGCCGATGTATCAACTAGCCAAAGCAGTTGAGGCCAGACAACCACTCTATGTGAGAGTGATTAGCATCATCTTGAAGATAAGCTTTAACTCTCAGACAAACTGGGGAGGCCATGGACTGTTGCCATGCAGATTGACGTCAAAAAGATTGGCAAGTAGCCCCTTGGATTCTCAAGGAAGAGGAAAGAGGTTGTGAAGAAGGTTGAGGAAGCAAAGGTGAAATCCTCCTCAAAACCATCAACTGCAATCGAGATCATCAAACCCTCTACAGCCAAGGGGGCCGAAGTAACCAAAACAAGGCAACAGTCAAAGAGGAAGGCTCAAGCTCGATCTTAGGGCAACCAGAAGAAACTTGGTCATGGAGATCTCAGAAGAGATCAAGGAAGCATCATCAAAGGCACCAGCAGGAAATGATTAAATCCAAGAAGAAGAAGTTACTCAACCAGTCAAGGCAACAACTAAAGAAGAAGCAAATGGACACCAACAAATTCAGAGATCTCTAAGAAGGGAAGGAAAGGAGCCCTCAACAGAACCAGAACCAATCGTTCTTGTCCCTTATAATCCATGAAAAGCCAAGGACCCGTTGTCTCGACCTTAAGGACCACTTTCTTATTGTCTTCCTGAAACCATTCCTCACCTAATTGTTTGATGGAAGAGTAAAAATGCACTGGGAGGTAATAGTTGTCGGGATGCATCGTCGATTCCCGGTGGAGCAAGAGGTGTGAATAGGCTTTGATGGCCGTGTTGAACAACCATTGCTCGTAAGAGAGTGATTAGAAAACCTCAAAGGTGAGCTCATACCATCCATTTCGCTCCTCGATCAAATTCTCATAAATTTTGTCACCCTTTTTAAACCAAATGTCATAAAGCCTTGCACCTTTTATCGTCAACCAGCTTCTTGGCGCACCCCTTGGGACCATGAGGTTGAGGAAGCGGTTGAGGAACCGACTCGACATGAAATGCCTCGGCACCATATCCCTAATCGGCTCTATGTAACGGAGCCTCAATCATTGGGAACTCGACCGTCAATTGGCTCTTCGGGAATGTGGGCCGAGTCGTCCCGTCCTCCTCTCGATCCTCTCCTCGCCTTTCCTCTTGATCATCTCTTCATCTCTTCTCTCGATCCTTTCATTTCCTTCCAAAGTAAGCTGCCATGAAATTTGCGTACTCCGAGTCATATTTCGACATCAAAGCCGAAATTTGAGTCGGCAAATGAATTTTGGTGTCCTTGATCGCCACCAATACCTCATGTTGGCTCCTCATCTACAAATATTTTTTTTCGGTCACATTGAGTCTTTATTCGTGTTAATATATCGGAATTGAAATGAAATTAGAATTGAAACACTTATAATCTCCAACGCCCAATATTGATCGAATAGAGACCTCGCTGCGTATGTCGATCTCGTGCCGAGAGGCGACGGATGAATGCGTAGCCGAGTGATTTTGGTATGCCAAAAGAGATAGTCCTTCATGGTAATCTGAGGATGCGGTTCTTGAACGATTGCCTCCAACGTCTCTTGCCAAGCGTTCCAAAGATCAACATGTGCACCCCAAAAAGTGTGTGCGTCCTTTTGCTCCATTCTCGGCTTTGGCACCCTAAGCTCCCGATGGTCAACGGGTAGGAGTGGAACTCCTTGGAGCATGCCGAGTTGTCTCATGATGCGATCCGGCATTTGATACCTCTACGTCGTCAAGATGAACAAGTGGAGTATGACACATACTTGTGGCAGCATAGGAGAAGAGATGGATATTTCGATCGAACCATCGATCAAAACGGGCATAAGGCGGGACCGGAACTACATCGCCGCCATGTAATCAAGCTCACCATGGCAAAAGATGACATTGTGGTGAGGATCCGCCCAGCGACTATCTCGAGTCCTCATCGCCCAAGCCCATGCTCGAGGTAAGACCTTCTTCTTCTTGGGAACAATCTCTGATCGACCAATAAATGACCTCTCATAAAACCAAACCTACGAATAAAGTAATGAAATTATAAGACATCAAATTGAAATTGTTGCATATAGAGAACGGATTCAAATAACGATTTATAAAGTTTACCTCTAAAAAACTATAAAAAAAACGATGATGTTCTTGATTCGATTTGAGGTGATCGTATCAACCCTCTATACAAGTGAGAGAGAGCCGTGGCACCCCAAGCATACTCGTGCACTGTCATCATATCCTCTAGACACACAAGGTATCTAGGATGGACAACGTTCTTGCTCGTCGAAGGAGATAAGACTGCATTGATTACAAACAACAAATATACTTTGATTTAAAACTAAAGCTCCTCCTCCGATAACACTTCCGGTAACCTGGAACCAAACGTCTTCTTCAACCAAAAAACTTTCACCTCGCTTCGGTCATACCCTTCTGGATCGAAGTGATGCCAAACCACACGTCGACCATACTTCGACTTATCCCAAAACGGCAGAATCGTTATGGATCAGCTCGTGCCCAACAACCCAAGAATAAATCCCACGACTTCAAGAGTCACCGTGGCTTCACCCACGGTGAAATGAAATGAATTGGTGGTCGGCCTTCATCTCTACACCAGCACTGAAATAAAACAATCATCGATGTTTGCAATTACTTCGGGTATGGTGAATATACCGAAGCCACATGCTTGAATCCAATATAGTTGTGTATTATTCAAATGTTCGGTCCATTTGGTAATGGATGATGTGTATTGTATGAAGATAAGTTTACCTCTCTCACTCCCCGCCCATTGCGTTGGAAACATGGGTGGTCCAATAAGATCGATTCATCGTGTGATCCTGGATTGAATTCCATGATTTACAGCATTGGCTAGATTGGGGGTAGTTTGTGATGGTGAATTTTTGGGATGAAATCGTTTTAAGTAGAGGAAAATCGTATGCACAATGAGAAAGGAAGCTAAAGCGAGCCATTAACAAAAGTCGCATGCACAGTTCGTTTCTTATCTAGATGGACAAAGTAAAATAGTAATTGAATGTCCATCTTTCTTTTAGACTAACGGTTGAAACACATGCGAATAAAAAAGAAATAGAGGAAATAAACATTTCTTTACCTTTTCTTTTGGAATTTGAAAAAGTATAATCCGTTTTTAAAATAAGCGGACTATGTGCCAAATTCTTTGAATCTGAAAAACCTCTATCCGTTTGCACAACATTAAGTTTCAATGATGCGGCATGTTCTTTTAGACTTTGAAAAACCACAATCCGTTTGTAAAATAAAGGGACGGTGTCAAATTTCATGGAATCTAAGAAACAACTGTTCCTTTGTACTCCAAGTATCCACCAAGTTTTGATGATGTGGCTAGTTGTTGGAATTTGAAAAATATTATCCGATTAAAAAAGAAAAGGATAATATTAAAAAATAGGGTTTATTTTATCACATTTTTCAGTTTTCAGGATCAGGGCTTAGGGTTTATGGTTTCAGGGTAAGCATTTCATGGTTGTCCGTCTTTTTATTTTTATTCGAATTTTTTTGGTTCAAGATATTCAAAGATTTAGTGATTGATTAGAAACTTTGACAGCAAAAAATAAAAATAAAAATAAAATTAAAAACTGAAAGATAACATAGTAATATTACATTGGTTAATGAACCGAGGTTACACAAACAAATCGTAGTAAGTTTATCTTCGTCATCATCATCACAATCATCACCTTAAAGTGATTTCTTGCATCATGATTTGTATAAGTTTTGCAAAGGGCACTATTACAAAGTTTTTTTTGTTGTAGTTGCCTTTTCGAGCGATTTCTTTATACTTATATCATTTTTGAGACCCTAGGTTTGAGAAATAATAGGATCAAGTAAAGAGCTGATCTCGTCATCCTCTTTCGTGCGTTGTTGCTCATTAGCATCCATTGCGTTCTCGTCACATCCCTCGGGCATAAACTTCAACATCGTTTGCTTTTCTCTATCGGCCAATTCAAGTGCGTACTTATATCCCTTGATTAAGTATGATGCTTGTATCGCTAAACCTTGGAAGACTCGACAGAGATGATTGTACCGCATAGTCTGTGATTGTTCCTACGGTACATCATTTGGAGCTGCATATACTTTCCCACCTTTATCCCTATTTGTGTTTATCGTCAACGAGAAAGTATAAGATTTCCCAGAAGCTCAGTATGATCCTTCATATCAAAAGAATGTAAAACATATCTAAACATCATACCACGCTGCTCCCACATCAGGCAATTGCATTTGAAGATATCATCATGGATGAAGTGGAATATGTCCTTTTCACCCTTCGGAGATCCAGCACATTTATTAATGCGAAGATCTTACTTCTTGCATCTTGTATTGGTTTAGTTTTTGAAGCTCCTTCTGACATCTACGAACCATCTCCTTTCTTAAGACATTTGCACCGTGTAACTCCAAAGGCGAATGAAGGATCAAGATACGCGTTTTCACTATTGTATCATAATCACTCTTTTTTTCATGTAGGAATTGTTCTTTCCAATGCTCTTACGATTTCATGACAAACTCCTTCATCGAAAAGATACGATTTCATGTCGAGTTGCTCACATATTGATCGAAAAATTCGTTGATCCCCTCGCTCCTCGATGTGGTCGTCAATCCTGCTATAAAAAATCTTTTCGAATATACTGGAATCCATTTCTCCTTTACAGAGTACAAGGACTAAAGCCAATCATGGTAGATTATGACCATAGTTATGAAGCAATTGTTCCCATCAAAGCTCAAATTCTTCAATCGACAAAGACTTGAAGACGCGGACATTAAAATCGTGTTGAAATGTCTCTGGATACCTGGCATACACATTGTGCAATCGCTCCGGATTTTTGGAACTGATATGCC
This sequence comes from Drosera spatulata, assembly GCA_035668315.1. Classification (NCBI taxonomy): domain Eukaryota; kingdom Viridiplantae; phylum Streptophyta; class Magnoliopsida; order Caryophyllales; family Droseraceae; genus Drosera; species Drosera spatulata. The sequence continues at coordinate 11,273 of JAOVYX010002606.1, forward strand.
ACATGCACAAAATATAGTGCGTCTCTGGGAATACTTGAGCAATTGCAGTGCCCATGGCTCTGTCATGATCTATGATAATCATCTTTGGAGCTTTGTAATTCATTACTTCTAACCACATCTAGAACACCCAATCAAAAGTCTCCTCTGTCTCATCCCTTTACAATGTAAACGCGAACAATATCGAGTGATAATGGTGATTCATCACGGTGAATGGAGCAAACAACGTGGATTAGTTGTTTGTTTGGTAGGTGGTATCAAAGGTAACTACGTCACTGAACCTTTCATACGCCATCTGATGTGTATGAAATCACACATCATTTCGTTATTCTAAACGTTTGTTTTTATTCCCTTTAAATTGTCTAAATTG
>JAOVYX010002607.1:0-39987 GCA_035668315.1 Drosera spatulata
GCAATTTAGACAATTTAAAGGGAATAAAAACAAACATTTAGAATAACGAAATGATGTGTGATTTCATACACATCAAGATTCCTTCCACTTTCAACATGAGACCACATCAGCACGTCGTCGATTGGCTCCCTGCAAGCAACTGTCCAGCACCCATATTGCCAGGGGGGTTAAGTCCTATCACAACCCCGGGTCCCTGCAAACATTTTGCCCAGAAACCCCTAGTAGCATACCTGTAAGCACGGTCCAGCATTTAAGTCGTCAGGGTGAGCCCATGTCCCTGCGCAACCTGAAGTTCCTGTAAACTAGTGCCCAGTGCCTCGACGATAGTACTAAATTCGTATAAGGGAACACGAATTCCTCCTTCGTCCCAATATCATCTTCGCACGAGGCTCAACGTTCTTAATTAGTTACAGCATATACCATTTCATGTAATTTATAAACTTACTATTTCGTAGATTCCTAAGCGATAACTCATATGATTTATTCATTTCACGATTACTAAAATTGTTAGAATGTATTAATTTTATTCGTTACCTTTTTATTCATTTGTTTTTCCATTCTAGTTAGCGTCTCAATTAAATTTATTCATTAACTTATATTTTCGTATTCATCGATGATTCATTATAATATATACATGTTACATTTTAATTCCTTTCGTATCGTATTATCGTATAATCGTTACGCAAACCGTGATCGTCAAACCAAACGGTCACCCCATACATCACCCTCGTCTCTTAAACTCCCCGTCACCTGCGGATCATCGTCTCAGCACAGTCCCAAACTCCATCAATTCACATCATCAATCCATCCCACACACATCAAACAACAATATATCGTATACAGTCTCAGATCACGCCCAAGAGAATTAGAAGAGGGTTGGGTTACCTTCCTGGTGTGTAATTCGTAACAAAACGCGAGACAAAACGACGAGAACGACCACACGAGGAATTGAGCCGTACCGGGCCTGTCAAGCCAGTTGTTAGGCTGCGTTGTTCGGGCCGATGCTAAAGGGTCAATTGGGCCGCTGACAAGCTTGTTGCTCCGTCGCTGTCCGGGCCGATGTCCGAGCCGCTGTCGTGCTGGGCTGTAATCGGGCCGGGCTTCAACTGCTGTCTGGGCTGCTCAAGCCCGTTGATGGTGGTGGTTGTGCGACGACGACGCGTGGAGATATCGGTGGCTTGGGGCGACGACTGCTGGGTAGGGAGTGATAGCAGAGAGGTGGCGCGGAGGCTGTTAGCTGTGGGGTGGGCTGGTGGTGGAGGAAGGAGGCGACGGCTTGGTGACGGGGTTGGCTGGGCGGGGTTGGCGAGGCTGATGGCAGGGAGGAAGGGAAAGGATGGAGAAAGAGAGGAGGCGGCAGGCGTGGCTGGGCGACGGTGGTGCGCGATGTGGGTGTGTGGTGGTGGGAATGGATCGGGGAAGAGAGGGAAGAAGATAAGGGAAAAAGGATAAGGAAGGGTTTAAGGACGTTTCGTTATTCCTTGAAATTTTATTTAGTATAATTATTTTCTCAAATCGTCGAGATAATTATATCAAAATTCTTCAAATTTTATAACGAATTCGTATTTTTATTTAAAATTCAATTCTAATGACTCGTTTATTTTAAGATAAATTAATAACACAATCAATTAAGCGTGTCCAAAGTTCTGGTTATTACACTGAATCCATGGGCTTATTTCACCCATCATCTTCAAGCCACCAAATACTTGGAATTTTTACCACTTTATTGTTGACTTTTTTACCATGGTTGGAGGTGCATAGATTTTTCACCAATTTTCTTGAAAGCTCAGAGATATAGACTTTTCCACCAAGTCCATATAGTGTCCAACTCTACTGCATTCCAGGCCTTACTGCTCGTCCCCTCTTGTTGCAGAGCGTCGAACACAACAACACGCCTTATAGTCTCTTGAACACTCAGGTTTATCTGACTCGACCCAACGAACCATGGACTCTGATACCAGTTATTACCCTTCGATTGTGCACGATCTCTACCTTGCCCAATGCCTTTGTTTGAAGATCTTCCACGTTCTTCAATACTTAAGGCACCTTCGAAATTCTCAGAAAATGAGAAGCTCTTCTGTCACACCTCAATCCCAAAAGGGGCATGACCAACACATGGATTATAATTTACATCCTTATAATCCACGTCAACCCTATATAAACTCAAACATAATAATAAAATCTAAACTTCAAACTTATATTAGTCATATACATTGTGCAATATTATTCTTCAAAAGTTTACATTCTTCTTGCATTAAATATAACAACAAATCTATTCTACTTTGAAATGCATGCAATCAAGGTCCTATGAGGTCTGTTGGCAGAGCATCCACAACTTCCAACCTGAACCTGTTGACTTGTTGAAAAACAGACGAATAAAAATCATTAGCCACGAAGCTGATCGAGAAATCTATCACACTAGATGAAACAAATGGCATACAAATCAAGAAAGGTATGGGTTCAACGAAAAATGATTAAGGCTACAAGATTGGTTCCAATGAAGAAAAAAAAAAAAAAACAATAGTTGGGAGCATGAAAACACTCAAACAAGTCATAGGTGCAAAATACAACATACTCCCAAAACCCCAATGAAATGTTAACACAACCCCCAATAAATCACACACGAAAAACAAAAAAACGTCGGCTCTAACACCTACATTCGTCAAATTGAATGTTAGAATAATCTTCGATGGCCATCTAAAAAAAACCTTAAACGATATGGATATTCATGATCAATCATACAACTATACTCGACGATGGCTCAAACTTACATAAACTTGTAAACTGATCTCATACGGCAAATACCACCTATTGAGATATTTTAGAGTCAAACCCCAAGGGATCTGTTCCCAAGAAGGCCAGATTAAACCCTGGATTTAGCCGACCAACAAACATCTTGAGCTGTTTCCGGCCAAAAAGCGACTCTCGAATAACACGGATAAATAATGACGTAGGAACCAAGCACGTCACACCAAAAATACCAGAAAGCAGCATATAATGAAAACTCTCACAAAACATGAATATCAAAAACAGGAAATTCACAAAACGAATCGCGCTGCTATCAACTGAATAAAGCAAATACGACGTATGCATGTCATATAGAAAGAAGTTTATGAAACAAGTTTTCAAAGAAGGGTCAGTATACTAGACTCTCTTCTGAAATCCGTAGCTTCTAATCTTAAGAGCAAACGATGGTATCCAGTAAAACAAGTTATCCAGAATCAAGAATGGCAAAACAAAATCACTAAAAACACCTTTACAATAAAAAGGACCGGTTGACACCTTCTCAGTAAAATGGCCATAACGTTCTGAAAACTTATCAAAATTATGACTTTATATTTTCCGAAAGGAAACTCGTAAAGGTTTCCAACGATGTATAATGCGTAGTGTGACTCTCTCTGGTTTAATAGGATTAAATCGTCGAATTCACAGTCATTAAAATTAGTCACATAGTTTGATGACTTGTAGCTAATCAGGTCATAAATTTTGACACAAAACTCCAAATTTGATTGCGTAAATTTTGTAGCAAGGTAGACTCAAATATATTTTTCTAACTATATAAGCCTCGTTATACAATTCTTTATAGATAATTCTAGATTGTTCTTTGAATACAACACAGGTTTCACAAGAGACAGTTTGACCTTTCATTTCTTCTCGGCCAATTATATGTGACTGACAAACCGTAAATTTTTCTTAAAGTTGACATCCTAAACTTCATTATATGTGAATTTCAGACCTAAAATCGATCTCAATATTTTCTTATAAATTACAAACATTCCAGCAGAATCTGATTTCCTCAACCGGACATCAATTCATGTTTTTATCTCCAAATTAAATCTCATAACATCATAGATCTCCACTCAACCATCAATCCTCCTTAAAACTCTGAATTCTCATGATCAAACCCTAAATTCGCTGTTAAAGAGTACAGAAGATTAATCATACCTAAGATGAATGATTATATAAGATTGCTTACGCAGAAGGAGTTTAGTTGAACGAATAGCGAGGTTAGGGATTCTCTTCTCTTCTTCTTCTCTTGACAGCGTGGTTTGATGTGAGAGAACTGACGAACATGGATCATGAAGAGTTAGGGTTTCTTAAGTTAAGAGCTATTTATATAGAGATAACTTCACCATAAATAAATATATTAGGATATATTAACCTAATTTTAATCCTTTTTTAATAACTAATTCTAATTTTTTTACCAAACTATCTTATTTGAACCAAAACAATGAATTTAAAGATAGAGAACCATATTGGTTAAAAATATTGAAAATATAAAAACATTTATAAATATTGATTTAAAAATAAAGAATCATATAAAACTATAGGATCGGGATATTACATTCATCCCCCCTTAAAAATGATTTCATCCTCGAAATCAAAACACAACTCAAGTAAGAGACATAAACACTTGAAAGATTAATACTGTGAAAACGAAACCACTTTAAACTTTATGAAATGTTACGACAGGATAAAAACATACCTTTGGATCGTCGGGAGTTTTGGATCTCATTCTATGCATGCATAATTAAGATTTATGTATTTATACATACTACTTTATCTTAATAAGGCTAACCTAGGCTCTAACCCTGTGCTCTGATACTATTTTATCCCAAAAGGGACATGACCGGCATGTGAATTATTATTTATATCCTTATAATCCACATGAATATTATAAACACTCAAACACAACAATAAAATCTCAACATCAAATTTATATTAGTCATTTACATTGTGCAACATTATTCTTCAAAAGTCTACATTCCTCTCGCATTAAATATAACCACGAATCATCTATTCCACTTGAAATGCATGCAATCAAGGTCCTATGAGATCTGTTGCCAGAGAATCCACGATGCCTAAGGTAAACTTGTTGACCTGTTGAAAAGAAAACGGATAAAAACCATTAACTACGAAGCAGAGCGAGAAATTTAGCACAATGGGTGAAATAAATGGCATGTAAATCATTCTCGAAAGGTTGCAAGGGCCTTTCAGGTGTCTCAATTTGTGGGCTAGGCATGACAGCTTTAAGCACTTGGTTTTGCAAGCTTGGCAATCTCATTATTCTGGCAGTAACATGTTCTGTTTGTTTAAAAAGGTGAAACGCTCAAAACATGATCTGCCGAAGCTTCATTCTCAAAAATATTCTAATCTTGCTGTTAGAATTGAGAGTTAAACTAAGCTGCTAGATACAGCTTAGCCCATGCTTCGTGCTAATTACTATGATGTTCATAAGGCAGCAATGGATGATGCTTATGCAACTCTAATTTCTCTCCTTGAAGCTGAGGATTCCTTTCAAAAGCAGATGGATCGTGATGAATGGTTTCAGTTAAATGATAGAAACACGAAATATTTCTATAGCATCATTAAATGCAGAAGGTACCAATCCTTGATTCTTTCTCTTTGTAGGAAGGATAATTCTTTCGATAATCCAGATGAAATTGTTAAGCTGATAGTTTCACATATGAAGGATTTCATGGGGACAAATGTCCCTTGCTCTGAGCCTCTTGACAAAAGAAGTTCTCTTGGAGGGAAAGCTATTAAATCTTGAAGGCAACAGATGCTGTTGATGCCTTTTACAGAGGATGATATGAAAACAGCTCTACTAGACATTGATAGCTCTAAGACACCTAGTATTGATGGCTATACAACAGTTTTCTTTAAAGAGACATGGGAGACAACTGGAGTGGATATGGTCAATGCAGTTTTGGATTTTTCTTTGGGTTATTTACTTAAGAAGGCTGCCATAACTGTGGTGCATCTTGCTCCTAAAGGTAAAAATCCCACAAAGGTCAGTGATTTCAGGCCTGTATCTTTATGTATTGTGTTTTATAAAATAATCTTGATTGCTGACAACCAGAGTGCTTTTATACAAGGAAGGTCTATTGTTGACAATATCTTGCTTTGTCAAGATTTTATATATGACTATGAACAAAAGGGCATTAGCCTTAGATGCCGTGTGAAGGTGGAAATGATGAAAGCATTTGACACCGTAAGCTGGGCCATTGTGGAAGATCATTTCGCTGCTTTGAATTTTCCAGAGCAATTCATAACATAGATTATGACTTGCATGACTTCTGTGCATTATACAATCAATATTAATGTTAGGGGGCTTCGTCAATGCCTATGTCCCTTTATATCTTTGCCATAGTCATGGACTATCTATCTCGATGTCTTGCTCGTATGTGGAAATCTCAGGACTTCTCTTTTCACCCCAGATGCAAAAAGATAAAACTAGCAAGTCTATATTTTGCGGATGATTTGATGCTCTTGTGTAAGGCTGATCATGCCTCTTTGATGGCTATCAAAACAGCAAGCTGCTATAAGGTGAGGATAAAAACCCGAAAACCAAAATAACAAATCGAATTGAATCGAAATATTGGGTTAGGTTCAATTTGTTCGATTTTTGGTTTGTTCGGTTTTCGGTTTTTTTCTCAATTTCGATTTGGCTGTCGGTTAGTGGTTTCAAAAAAATTTGGATAATTCGATTAACCAAATTTATTGAAATCAATTTTCCAATTTATTTGAATATCCGAAATATGTGAGACATCCAAATTTAATAATGTGTCACAATTTATCCGGGACGAAGGGAGTAGTAATTATTTTAAGCAAAATTCTAAAATACCAAGAACACAAACTAAAAACAAGTTAACCGTATCAAAATCTTCATCCTTCTTGATGCCATGGTCGATCCATTGTGTGATTGGCCATCTATTTAATTTGTAAACATTTTTTGTCCTTTTAATTATCTTTGGAGCGACGCTCAATTCATGTCATTCATTATCCTTTAATTTTGTTTATATGGTTTTGATTGAGATTATACTATTATTGACTATGAAGAGTCGTAACACAATCTCGGTTGCATAAATTCATAACAAGAGTTCGTATAAGGTACAAGAATTTTAGATCATATTTTTCAGGTGGCAGAACTTCGGTTTTTAACCAAATTTATTTCGGTTAATTTGATTCAGTGTTATCAAATAATCGAATTTATTTTATCGGTTAGAGGTTTTAGTTAACCAAATGGAGTTTCGATTAACCGAAACAAAAAAAAATTCGAATTTTACCAAAGTCTCAACCCTAACTGTATTATTTTGTTGTAGTGTCTAGATTGAAAGCTAATCTTAGCAAGAGTAAGCTCCATATAGTAGGTCATGAGTTTGACGTTGAAATTAGAAATAAGAAGGGAGCAGAAAATCACGTCGTCGATCACTTATCAAGAATGGTGAATCAAGATGAGTCAATTAGAATATTAGAACCATTCCCTGGTGAGTATCTTTACACAACACACGGTTATATACCATGTTATGTTGACCTTGTAAATTTTCTGATAACCGAAAAATTATCGAGTGATCTTCCAAGGCATCAGAAAGAGAAGATTAAAAACAATGCAAAGTATTACTCATTGGAGGATCCGATTGTGATTAAATTCTGTGCTGATGGTGTTATAAGAAGATGTGTTCCTGATCACGAGATCAAGTCAGTTCTCAAGCACTGTCACTCCTATGATTGTGGAGGTCATTGTGGAGTGAGACGAACAACTCACAAGATTTTTATCTTGTGGATTTTACTGGCCATCTTGAAACAAAGATGTTTTCGAATATGTAAAGAGTTGTGAACAATGCCAAAATACTAGCAATATATCGAAAAAAGATGAAGTGCCTCAAAAATATGTCATGTCTGGTGAAATTTTTTACGTATGGGGAATAGACTTCATGGGACCATTTCCAAACTCAAATGGTCATTCATATATATTGCTAGCAGTCGATTACGTCTCGAAATGGGTTGAGGCCATACCCACACGAACTGACAACGCCAAGGTGGTGGTAGAGTTTGTTAGAAATTTTATTTTTAACAGATTTGGCATACCTAGAGGTGATAAGGGACCGGAGAATCCATTTTTGCAACAAGGTATTGGACAACCTATTTAAGAAATATCATGTCAATCACAGGATCTCCATAACTTATCATACACAAACGAGGAAGCTCCAAATCTCGGAACTAGACGAGATTCGTCGTGATGCATATGAAAATACTACTTTATATATAAAAAATTTAGCAGACTTCATGACGAGAAAATTTCGCGAAAAAACTTTAAGGAAGGAGATAAAGTCTTTCTTTACAATTCTCGCTTAAGGTTATTTCCTGAAAAATTAAAATCGAGATGGGAACGACCATTCATTGTAAACAAGGTCTATAATCATGGAGCGGTTGAAATTCAAAGTGAAGACACGTAAAAAATTTTTAAGGTTAACGGTCACAGATTGAAACGATACAATGGACTTCAAGATTCGACGTGGTTTAATGAAATTCCCTTGGAGAGGGTGAACCGCGTCTCAATGAAATGATTTAACGTCATGGTTGTCGAGCCAACCCAAGTTTAGGTTTTCATTGTAGTTCATATTTATTTCAATTTATTTTTGTCGACCTTAAAAGTTTTAAACTGATACACAGCGTTAACGTCTGCTAATCGATGATGCGAGTAATTTTCAAATTGACTTTGGAAGGAGAAAAGGATGAATGAAAAGCATTTGGGTCGTTTTTGAAGGAAATACGAAAGGAAAAAAATCGTTCAGGGCAAAATTCCAGTGTCGAAAGCGCGACTAATAGTGGTCGGGTCACGACTGTAGCATGTCGCGACCGCGACGATGCTTGGATGCGATATAAACGAGCAGCAGCTCAGTTCTTCATTCCTTCATTCCAGATACCAAGCATGGCAGCGACTTAATTAATTTCTCTCATCTCATCTTCTTAAATCCTTCATCAATTCGTGCAAACAAGTAATCCACGCGTTCGTATCGACGAGGGAAACCCGTTGTTTGTGGTCACACGCCTCGAAACGTCCTGGTTTGCGGAAAATTTAGGATTTTCAATTGTGAAAACCTAGGTATAAATCCTCAATTCCAATTCCAAATTAAACAATTATACAGTCTAAATTGATCTACTCACTGTGTAGATTATGAATTCATAAACGGATTGTTGAATTTCATTTTGAATTTGACGCATTCATGGGAATTAGTGTAGGAATTTATACTAGACTTTCACCAAAGAATGCCTCGTTCCAAGCACCCGTCGTTTCGGTCCGACGAGGACACTTTAGCCGCATCTGATCAAGTCTTAGTTTCATATCCTCATGACGAAATTACCATTCCGGATGAGTATGCGGACGGACATCATGTGATTTCTCGTAGGGTTATCCGACAGACCAGATTTCTACATTCTGGTGATTTAGTCAGACTTGGCTTATGGACTGAGATCCAACATGCTGTTGTACAGCTTGGTTGGGATCATATATTTCTGACAGGATGGCATATATATCCATCACTCGTCCGAGAAGTCTTAAGCACCTGGACGAGTACCGTTGGCCAGGCTCCAGCAGATGACCCTATTGAGGAGTATGTCTCGTTCCAACTGGGGAACGAGATGAGACGACTGAACCTGACGGAGCTTTATAAGATCTATCGTATACGTCCAGGAGGCTACCGGGAGTATGAGAAGGGATATGTGCAGCATCTTCATGCATTCTGACAGGAACTTACTTTGACTAGGGGATACAACCCCCACAATAGCAAGAGCTTAGCGATTAGGGACCCAGCACTGTGTACTTTTCATTGGTTCCTTTCCTATACATTGCTGGCTACCAAGAGTAGTCAAGGAGCTATTCCCCAGAAGGAGCTGGGTCTACTCTTTGTGCTTTTGCACAATTTGATTTCTCCTGCACAGTATCCGTACCTTAGTATCGGATACTTGCTGGTGGAGAAAATCGAGACATTAGCTGTAGACAGTGTTCGAGCTCCGATACTTATTGGTGGGTTGCTTACCCCACTAGCTGCACACTTCGGATTTGATATGACACCCGTTACATCACTTTCTGAGCCTACTAGAGTACCTTTTGGCATTGACAGTCTGATAAAGATTGTGATGATATTGGAAGACCGTGGTGTCTATTATCTGACTGGTAGAGCTGGTGAGGAGCCTCTGCGCCTTTCATTATCATCTGCTTCTCTCCGACTATCCAATCGGAGGAACTGGGATTTTCCACCAGTTGATGCCGAGCTTGATGCGGTGAGGGATGACGATGATGATCAGGGTTTTGAGGGTGACTCAGCCATGGGTGAGCCTCAGTAGGATCGGTCACAACGTTCACATCATTCTCATCAGTCTGTGCGTGCTACATATTATGAGCAGTTCACTGCGCCTCCTGTAGACTGGAGCACTACATATCATTCTCTGCAGTGAGAGATGACTGATTTGCGAGCTGATGTGACATCCATGCTGACTACGATGCAGCAGAACCATGCGGACTTCCAGCGTCGTCTTTTCGAGTTTTTAAATAGCAGATTTCCACCACCGTCTCCTCCTATATGATTTTTTTTCGCTAGTCAGTCTAAATTAATGAGTCTGTATTTTTATTTAGACTGCACTTTAGTCTAGCTTAGGGAGAGGATTCTTATTATCGACATTTCAGACGTTTTATTTCTGTTTAAGTTAGTTGTATTTTATTTTATTCTTAGAGATGTATAACTCTTTATGTTTTATGCAATCTCGTTTTAGTTGTTTTTGCTAACTTCTTTTTCACCCTTTAAAAGAAACGAACGGATATCAGTCCATAATGAACCAAGTTTCAAGACATGATTCATAAGTGCAAGTTTAATCATAAAATTTCATCCTTATCCATTTATATATTGAAATGTGGCATTGATCTCATTTACATGCTTTTATGTGCGATTTTTATACTGTTTCTTCTCATTATGTTTCTTACATGTGTGAGAGAGTGAGATGCACTCATATTTATTACCGAGTTGTGTTTTGTCAGATGTCAAACACTAACTTACCATACGAAAGAGAAATTGACGTAGCTCATGTAGACAGATAGATCGAGGAAGTAGACGATCAGATTGTTGATCCAAACAATCCTATGATGGCTCCAAATCCTTGTAACTCTACTATATTAAGGCATCATATGACAAAGCTTCAAGAGAATCAAAGGCTGATGATGGAGGGTATGCAAGAGATGAAGCTTGCTCTAGAGATAACATCTGGTGAGGTCAATCATATCCGAACGATCTTGAAATTTCAAAGCAGGATGGATGGGATGATTAGAAATATATGAAGATGGTTACACAGGGCTAGTTGTTTTTAGGGTGCACCTTAGCTAACAGGTATTGTTTTTATCCTTTACGCTGTATTTTTATTTTTATGTTGAGGACAATGTAATGTTTTACCTTAGGGGAGGAGTCTTTTGAGTTTTCAGTTATTATTTAAAAAAAACTAAAAAAAACTTGTTTTTAAATTTATGGCTTGAGCAAAGTAAAATGATGATTTATGTCATGATAAGTTGTTGCCCTAATATATGTAGTTTGAATATCGTTTCTAAGGGAGTCCTGAATCTTTACGAAGATCATTCTCTTTTTAATGTGTAGATAGCACGTAAGTGGTGATTTGAACCGTAGCTAGATACTTAAAACAAAACCTTCATGTTTCTCTTTTATGCCATTTTTTCACTTATCCACCATTTATAGGGGGGTATGGAGTGGTTTTAAAAAAAAAGGATTTTTTTTAAATTTATGTTTATTAAACACCCGTTTTTCCATGCTAACCCTTATGCTATTTTTGGTTACTGAAGAATGATGTAGACCTACTCAGAATGAAAGAGAAGAAAAAGAAAAGAAAAAAATTACAAAACAATATTTAAAGGTGCTTTGTCCCTTACCTCGGTAATCAAAATCATCATCTACAGATAAAAGGGGGGACGTAGTATTTGATAATATGAGCTTGGAAAAAAGGAAAAAGAAAAGATACATATCCAGTAGGAAATCTAGACCTCTTTTGAGACGTTGATGGTTTTGGGAATGATCCTATATAAGGAAGCAACATGGTGGAATAAATGAACTTTGAAATTGAGTTTTCGAAATGTTTTGTCTTACTACATCTCTGGGAAATCTGTTAGATATGAAGGATCATGAGAGAGAATGATTTGAGGGGTAAATAGATGTAGTGTGAATAGAGATGAAGGGAGACTTTGTGATGAATATTCCTTCGACATGTGTTTTGTGTTGTTAATTTTAGGCAATCTGATTACTTGATGCTCAATCTATAGAATTTTTGAGTCTTGTTAGTTTTTCAATTTCAAGTTGAGTCTTTATTTTATTTTTAGACTTTATTTAGGGATAAGCAAAGGTATAACTTAGGGGAATTTGATGTGTATGAAAACACACATCATTTCTTTATTCTAAATATTTGTTCTATGCCTCATGTATCGTTTATTTTATGTTTTTATCGCCTTTTTGTCTTAGAATAGTGATACTGCTACGTTTTTATGTTTTTGACAGATGGATGCGAAATTTGAAACAAAATGAAAAAAGATGAAGGAGAATGACGAGTCATGAGCTCAAAAGCTAAAATTCACAAATTTTTTGTCATTTCATGTGCTTCGAGAGCTAATACGGCAAAGTTTCACGTCGATATACTAAATTAGCGAGTATTGGTATGTTGTATAAGTTAATAAAATTTTTGAACATCGTTTAATTTTTTTTGTAATAGTTTTAGGTGATCAGCACACCTGTCACGATCTCTACAGGCAGTGTCGCGGGCAGGGCTCACTGTCACGGGCGCGACGCATCCATGGTCGTCGGCGCGACGGTCATTTTCAACAAATTTTCGGATTTTTCACCAGTCGCGGGAGTGACACATAAGTGGTCGCGGCCGCGACTGTTTTTCAGATACAGAACATTAATTTTCAGCTGTCAAATCAATCTGGTCTCAACCTATGCCTATAAATACATGCTTTAGGGTTCTTCTAATGAGGGAGAACACCAGTGACGACAGAGACGATCAGAGGCGGCGGAGACGCGAAGAGGAGAAACCGACGAAGATTTTGATCAAGCTTTGGAGGAGAATAGATCCGCAATTCATTGTATAGCATTGGACAACTGTTTGGAACACATCGTGTGCTATAAAATCTTTGTTCTCAGATGTTTACTTTCTACAGAATGTCTATTTTTCAATATATGATTCATTCCATGCTTAGTTTGATTGATATGCCTGAGTACATCATTAATAGGGATGCGTTGATGAACTTTTGATGACCTTAGATTATGAGATGATGCGTATTTGACTAAAATCAGAGATGTTAATGATGAATATGTTGCATGAAACCTGCTATAACTATTACATAACATATCTTTATTAGATTAATCACTTAATATACGTAAGTTAAAGTTATAAATCGCGCTAAATGATTTATTCAGTAGGGAATTGATATAATATGATTTAAGCTAATTGTCATATATAATCAATGGTTTAATATGCATGTGACATGATTAGTTTAAGCTAATTGCTATTCATATTATGAATAGTTTTTTCATGTTTTAAATCGACTGTTTTGGTGAAACCATATTTGAGCTAATTGAAATGATTTTAATTAATTGAGTTAGTTTGACTATCCGAACTAATTGAAAGTTAGAAGATAAGAAACGCAGTGAGTTATGTCAAAACTCATTACAGTCATTCTATATTAATCATTACATCTAAAATCCAGAAACATCCGTGATTGATTTAGGTGACTCAAAAGGATTTCAACCATCATCCCTAAATTTCTCCCAACTTAAAAAAACTCCACTATATCTCAGTTTCTTTTAGCTTCTGTTCGATTTACTTAGTTTAGTTTTAAGTTCTCCTTTTAAACAGTTGAAACACCCCAAAATTATATCTTTACTCTTACCCCCATTAAGATAGAAATTACTCTAAGTTGAATTTAGGTCGATACTCTCTGTTCCCTGTGGTATCGATCTCTATTTTTATATCTATATTAGTATTTTTAACGAGATAAAAATAAATTGACACATTCTACGATGAACAAGAAAATCGTCGTAACTACATCTTTGGCTGACTACGTATCAGAACTCTCTTCTTCCAAGCTCATCTTAAACCTATTCACATCCTCGACAGCAGCAGCCCTAAACAACCCCACATCCACGGCCCCGGACACCATCTGATACCCACGAGCCTTCAGATCCGGAGGCTTATCAAACGGCAATGCAAAGCCCGCCAAATAAGCTCCTCCACCCTTCGCTCTGCTCTTCTTCACTCCTTCCTCAGACAAACTCATCATATCCCTCACCTTCTTGTTCCCAGGATCCCACAAGTACCCCATGCTAGCACTCAAATCCAACGGCCCCATCTGAATACAGTCCACTCCATCGACCCCCGCGATTTGCTCTATCCTCTCCACTCCCTTCACAGACTCCACCTGACACATGATCAACGGCTCCTCCTCCACTCTCCAAATACCCTGCATCAATCCCATACCCAGACGCCCTCACAATCGGATGCGCCGCCCCTCGCACCCCATTCGGCGGATACCTGCAATACTCCACCGCCTTCTCCGCCTCCTCCTTCCCCTCAATCATCGGAAACATGAGCCCCTCCGGCCCCAAACCCAACGCCTTCTTGGCCCACGTCCCCGAGCTCTCCGGCAGCCGCAGTATCGCTGGAGTAGAAGTCGCGTCAAGGGCACGAAGGCAGTCAAGCGACTCCTTTATCCCCCCGAAGCCGTGCTCCATGTCGATTACGGCGAGGGTCGGGGAGAAGGAGCAGAGGAAGATCCCGTAGAGGGTTTCGCCGTTTCGGAGTCGTGATTTGAGGGATGGTATTGGAAATAAAGAGGAGGAATGGGAAGCGGCGGCGGCGATGGTGGTGGTTTTAGATTGGTTGAGGGTCAGGGTCAGGGTTTTGAGGGTTGGTGAGGAGTGGAGTAGGGTTGGTGATGATTGGTTTAGGGTTTTCGTGGGGTTGAAGGAGAGGGACTTGGGAATGGGGTGGAAAGAGGGAGGAGAAGGGCGATAGACGGCGGCGGGCATGGCGGGTGCAGTGAAGGGGCAGTGAGGTAGGGTCAGATTCGAGGACAGGGAAATGAAATCACGAGGATGGGCACTTGTACGTTGCTGTGAGATTGACTGATTGTGTTCTAAGAAACTCTTTGTATATTTTACCGGTTTAAGGGCGTATTTGTGAGATCCAAATGGAGAATTAAAAAAAATTAAGAGGATATTATAATATTTTTTGAAAATAAGATTTTTTTGTATATTTTTAATCGAGAAATTGAAAATGATTAGGAAAGATAGTTAGTTTGATTGTTCTTTAAAAAACTGTTCTCTTAAAAGTTGACGAATTTGAAGAGATTGTCGATTGAGAATAATAAAACTCCAAAATAAATAAAAGATAAATATTTATTATTTATTATTTACATAAATACAATAGAATTAAATGATTTATTTTTTTCTCCCAACTCACAAACAATGTCCGTGTTGATGTTCTATCCTCCCCCCTCACATCCCCTTCCCTCGCCTCCTCTTCCCTTTCTTCCCATTCTGATAAAACTCACAAAGAAGAAAGTGTGTGTTATAACATAGGTGTGTTTAATAATAAATGAATAGTTGAGATTAAAACAATATAAATCAAAAATTGAGATTAAAATGATATCTTTTAATCTTAATGTTTCATTTTTCATCATTTAATCTCTATTATTTATTTTTCATCAGACTGACACATACTTCGGGCAAGATAGGGTTCAATGAAAACTGCTGGTGAGACTGCAGTTCACACTGCATAGCTTACTAATAGGAAGGAATCATCATTTAATTTCTATCATTTATTTTGTATTAGACTGACACATTTATTTTTTTCCAATTTTATTATAGACATCAAAATTTTGATTTTGACTCGAAAGTTTTCTATGTCCCCATTTTATTTTGATTAAACACAAAACAAAACTCAGAAAACATGAAAAAAAAGCCCCCCTCCAAAATTTTGATTGGAAACCCGATCCGAGCAAAACAGGCCTATATCAAAGTTGATCTAACCAAAAATAAATAAGAATAAAAGCAAAAAAGCAAAATGGGGAAAGAAATTAGATAAATTGATTATCTTCCTCCCCGATGCCCTCCTTTCCCTGCAACCCACGGCCGCCGTCTATGGATGAATTCATGGACGGGCCGTAACTTACTTGACCTTCGACCCCAAATCTTACACTTTTCATGCTCCATACGATCATCTATACCAGTTTGGCTCTCCTCGACGACTATATAAGAAGCTCCCCTTTGGACTCATTGGACACATCTCTCAGAGCACGACTCCCCTCAAGCGAGCTCGAATTCTCCCTCCGCTCATCTCGAGAACAATTCACAACCAAATCCGGCGAGGTTCATCTCGAACTCCTTGTCTATCCAAGCCTCTATCGACTCCTCTAATAGTGGTTATTCGGAGACCTCTGGTGTTGTTCAATCTCCTTGTCCAGCTATTTGTTGAATCAAGCCCGGCCCTTGGCGAGTCCCGAAGAGGTGGTGGTGCGGTCCATTTGTTACCTGTCGTGAACTCTCGTCGGTTCAATCTACCCATGATGTTGACCCGGTGATAGGAGACGACGATGGGTACGTCGTAGGTCTTGGACGAAGGTTTGTTTGTGGCGGGTCATGCTTTGTAAGTGTTTAGTTTGTTTGGCTTGGTTATGTAAACTTGTGGGTCCTCATGCGTGTTGTCTGCATGTCTGATTGACTTTGGGTGAACTATCATGCATATATTGTCTTTTTTTTATGTTTTGATGATAACAAATTTTATTTTTCACAAGTTGATTTGATATGTTTTGTGTGAGTATGATAGTTTGATGAACATGTACACTCATGCATCAGACATTTCATAAGTAAAATTCATATCCTAGTCTAGTTGGTTTCAACTGAAGAATCCAGTTCTAGTGAAGTCTGAGTACTATGAATAACACATGAAGACATTTATAGTTGCAATAAGTCTTGATGTAATCAATATGTATAGTCCAAATATAAAAGTATGATGATCGGGCACTCTTCAAATGTTTAAGAACACCAAAGTCAAAAAAATTCTGAAACTTTTTAACTGTTCTGTTTTCGATAATGGGACCAGTCCCATTATAATTACGAGTCTTCAAAAGGTAGGTTAACTAAGTCAAGTGTTGTTTTAAAGTCTGATTTCATGTTATGATTGTTTTCAAATGAGTCACGATTTTTAAAAAATTTCTCCATCTATTTTTACTCATAAATGACTGGTTTCAATGATATGGAAAGAGACATGATTATTCGTTTTCATTTTTTAGGAGATTTTGTACAATATTGATTGCCACTTAATGTATATTTGAAAACTAAGTTTTGGAAACAAATTTGCACGATTTCTCATCACTATGACTATATATTCTGAAAAACCCTATTGTTTTGAAAGTGACACACATTAACACGAAGAGGAAGCACACAAACCGTTTTGCAACATAGGAAATCTTTGGAGATCAAAACTCACAAGTCTTTTACTTCGATTTTCATTCTTTTGAGGGTGAAAAGGTTTTAAATGTTTTTTTAAAGGGCACATCGGGTGAATTCTAAACTTTTGCGTGCTCCTAAATTATTTGATGGTGATGTGATTATCATAGGGCATAGACTGAGTCTTGTATTTGATCTATTGAAGTATGTAAGTGAAACCGATCTCTAGTAGGATGAATAGCTTGTTCAGAGTTGAATTAGAGGTTGTAACAAGTCTAGGGTTGGACTTGTGGAGTTTGTAACAGGTCTTGAGTTAGATCTATGAGGTTGGGTTGCAACTTTAAGATAGGTTCAACTGCGTGGTTTGTATCCTAGAGTTAGGGTCACAAACAAGGAAACCTTGTGTATTAGGAAGAGATAGTGCGGGAGTTTCAAATACCCTACGGGGACTGGATTAGTCTCGTAATTATCAAGTTAATTAATATGGGGATACCAATATAAATATCGTGTCCATTTTATGGTCGTAAACTCTACTTGACAATTCTATCATCAATTACAGCACTTAGATCACAACATAATCAGACAAACAACTGAGGTTAAGTTATAAATTGGAATTGGAATCAATGCTGTTTGACTATCATTGGATAATACAAACGTTACTTAATTTTGTTAAGTTAATAATACTGACTGTCAAAGTTCAAGCATTGGTACCGATCCCATTATCTATTCACTGCACTGTTTGATTGTTGTGTGTTGTTTGAAAAAAAAAGTTTCAATACTCAATTCACCCCCCTTTTGAGTATTCTGACTCATAGGGACTATAAACTTCCATGCTTACTTATTTACTAAATCAGTACATGCTTTGTGATAATCAATGACTAAATCCGTACATGCTTCCATGATAATCAATGATCCCACCTGTTTGACTTGGTTATTGAAATTGTTGTGCTCACCTTAGGACATTGGAAGGATAACATCAAATTGTTCATAACATATACTATCAATAACTAATCTTAGTAGTTATTGCATTTGGATCAAGTAATGGATTAGAACCATGTTAAATTAGCTAGCACTCACATTTTTGTGAAATCAAGCTCGATTAGTTCATATTTAGGTGAACAAATTTGTTTGCTCGATACATGCTTTGTTTGATGCTTGTTTTGAATATTTGCTTGACATGTTTAGCTAGATTCGACCTAAAGTTTAGTTTAGGGCAAGCTATATAAATCAAGGAAAACATTTAACCAAATAGGAAATATTCTTATGGTGTCTTAGAGCCCTGAAGTTAAAATCTTTGTTACACTTAGATAGACTAAGAAAATATGATAGAAAATCACCTATATTTGATCTTAGAAAAATTAACCATAAAATTCAAAAATTTACAAAATCCTTAAGGAAATAATTGATTTTGATCAAAATACACACTTCTGACTAAATTGATAAAATCCGATTAAATTCATACTTAGGTGACTAAAATTCAGAAAATCCATAAAATAGATGCAGTAAAACTTAGATTGACTTTTACAGCCCGATTTAATCCCATCAAGAGTCAACTAGTCCTAAATTTGACAACAACGAAAACTTTTTAATTTCACAACTACATGTTGTTTGATCCTTCAGGGTATGTAGGAAACCTTAATAGAAGGTTCGACCATAAGTTGAACTACATTTGGCCTTGATCTTGAACTCCACAAGTATGTAGGCAACCGTTCAGCGGTTCGATGAAAATATTTATGTATTCTCTATTTTTTTCTAACTTGTCATGCAGAGCACGCAACTAGACAACACAAAAATGAAAGCCAACACTATCTACAAAAGAAATTTTTTGAAAGTAGAGACCACATCCAATGTAAGAGTGACTGGTGCTAGTAGCTGATGGGACCTTTTTCGCCACTTAACCAAGTTCCCGAGTCTAGAACTTTGTCCTAAGAACTTGCCTTATC
Organism: Drosera spatulata; assembly: GCA_035668315.1. Classification (NCBI taxonomy): domain Eukaryota; kingdom Viridiplantae; phylum Streptophyta; class Magnoliopsida; order Caryophyllales; family Droseraceae; genus Drosera; species Drosera spatulata. The sequence goes on from JAOVYX010002607.1 coordinate 19,229, forward strand.
CAACCAATAATTGGGGATCAATTAGGTGACGACTCCTCAAGCCGCACAATCTGACAGTATGTAATCCTTGTGACTTAAACTTAGACCCTCGAAGCCGATGTCCACAGTTCTCAAGGCAAAACACAGAGCTTAGTACAAGATAAAACTTCGTATAGGATTCTATTACAAAACTATAACTGTATCATGAATCGGTTCTTGACCAAGGGTGGGTTCATTTTGAAAAAATAATATTAACTCGAATCTCCTAAGTACTCACAACTCTTACCAAATGAATAACAAGTATCAACCTGCTTACAATGCGGAGGATTCTACTAGACAGTACTGCAACTCCTATCTTGTAACTTTTGTGCATTATCATGAGTTACCTCGAAGTTGTATTTCTTGACCATCATCTTTATCAACATCATTCCAATTAGCTTTGAATTCCAGATGCACCTAGGTTATTTGCACCTGCACTTCATAGAAGCTCAAGGATCATAAGTGTAGCACTATTTCACTACAAAAAAATAGTATTTTAGAGACGGATTATGGAAAAATCCGTCGCTAACAGAATAAAATCCGTCATTAAAATCCTTGTCGATAAACCCACATTAGCGACGGATCCGTCTTCAATTACGAGAAAATTATCGATAGATTGACTTTCCGTCGCTAAAAAGTTGATTTAGCGTTTGTTTATTGTTGACAAATTTAGCCCGTCGCTAAGACTTTATTTTCATATTTTTTAATTCTATTTTATTTATTTTATTTTGTTAAGTTAAAAAAAATGAATTTAATTTGGAGATGGATTTCTTCGCTAAAGTTATTTTCCTAAAAAAATATTACAATATTGGAAACGGAGTTCCGTCACCATAAAAAAACAAATAATCATTTACGATGACGGAATTTCGGTGCAAAAAATGTATTTTTTAGTTAAATTTAGATAAAGAAAACATGCCCGATTTAGCGATGGAATTCCGTCTCTAAATGTTTTTCAAGATCTTAGCAACGGAAATCCATCTCTAAATTATTTTTTTAAAAAAAATACTTAGAGACGGATTTCCGTCGCTATTTTCTATTTTATTTTTAAAAAAAATAATTGAAAATTACTGAAACCGGAAATAAATACAGGTCCATGTTTTATGTCTATTACAATCCAATCAAAACAAGAATCTAATCCAAAGTATTATAGTCCAAAATACAAACAAATACATAAAGGCCTTCAATGACGTGGTAATCTGACGTCTACCTGCTCGGGAGGGCATGCATCGTCATCTGGTGGAGGAGGAAATCAAGACAAACTGATCCCAACCTCGGCCTGGCAAGTCGCTGAACGATCCATCCCCATCTTGGCAAAGAGAAGTGCCATCTACTGTCGTATCATACTTGTCTCCTCATGTTGGCCGACAACCGTCCATTGGAGGTAACTGTACGCATCCTGCTATGTTTGAAGCATGGAAGTGTAGGCATCATGCTGTGTTGCAACGGTCTCTCTAAGCTTGACGACCTCTTCTTATAGTCGATAATAATCCTCAGGCACAGAATGAGAAGACAGGGACTGAGTCGTCCTGGACGCTTGGCTGAGCACGGACTTAAGATAGAATCGGCTCACAGTGGAAGCAAGACTGTACACCCTCCCCTTCGTCGTGCCAACAACCTTGAGATATACATTGGATGTGGCAGCCGCAAGCTGCTGCCGCGAATCCTCGAGATCCATACTCTCATCCACCTGGGACTCGAGCATCTGGCTAAATCTCTCATAAAACGCATCCTACATCATCAATGTTAATAAATCAACTAAATGCATTTATTAAAAAAAATCACTTAATGTTAAAAAAATTTGATATTTTTTAAACAAAAAAACAATATTGAATTTACCTAAAATTGAGTCGCCGTCTCATCAACCAAAGAAATGTCCACCAACGACTTCCCCGCCTTGATCGCCTCCACCACGCTTGGGACAACAGACTTCTTGTGAATCTCAACATATACCTCCATCTGTATGACTTTCCTCTTCAAGCTCACCTCCTCTATAAATTTTTTTTACAAAATCACAAAATTATAAACAATCAGATAATTATGACAAAATGAATAAAAAAAGGACTAAAAGGATATTAAATTTACAAGACGCTTGTCGATAAGGATGGTAGACGCACTACCTTGCGTGTGTGTAGCCTTCCCCTTAGCCTTATTTTGTGCGGCGACTTGTGGTCTGTTTACTATGACAGGATCAGTGAACCACCTCTCCAGAAGCTTCTCCCCAATAATGTACGAAATCCAAGGGACTACCCCATCAGATCCGTGTACGGATCTCAAGAGTTCCGTCCGAGCCTTAAAGACGTCGTCCCTCATGCGAACCTGCAACTTTTGCTCCCAAGCTCCCGACCTGCAACTTCACATTGTCTTTTGTCTTGTCCGAAACATCCATCACCGTGTTGAACACATTATTGAAATTATTTTTCTCAATATGCATCACATCAAGATTATGACGGATAAGAAGTTTACTCTAATAGGGAAGATCCTAGAATATGCTCTTCTTACTCCAACTGTGGCTCCTACGAAACCCGACTGCAGTAACCGGTAAGTCATATATCAAACATTCCATAGTGGTAGGAATTGCTGAAACCCTTTGAAGAAGCTCATCTGCACTAAGAATCTCGATCGGGGCGGCCAACTCTGTCTTATTCTTCAAAAAGCCATTCTTACTTCACCTAAAGGGATGATCCATAGGCAGAAATCGACGTGACAATCAACCAGAAATGCTTGCCTCCATGCTTGAGGTGGAATGACTTCGTGTTCTCCATGCAATAAGGACAAGCCAAGCGTTCAACTGTACTCCACCTCGATAACATCCCATATGCATTAAAATCACTGATAGTCCAAAGCAAACAAGCCTTCATGTTAAAAGTTTGTCGTTTATGAACGTCGTATGTCGGTTTTTCAACCGACCGTAACTCGTGAAGCTCCTCGTTCAAAGGCTGCAAATAAACATCAAGGTTTTTCTTTGGGCTCCTTGGACCGGGGATGATCATGTTTAGAAACAAATACGGTCTCTTCATGCAAATGTCGGGGGGAAAGATTGTACGGAGTGGGTATTACATGCCATCAAGAGAACTCCTTCCCAGACTTTCCAAAAGGTGCAAACCCTTCGGTGCAAAGTCTCAAACGAACATTGCGTGTCTTCGCAGCGAAGGATGGAAATGTACGGTCCAAGTGTCTTCGCAGATCAGAATGTACATGATTGATTATGATGCATATGACCTGCTGTAATTATCATATAATCTACGTTTATTAATTTGATCACCTAATATGCATAGGTTAGTGCTATAAATCATGCTTTGTGATTTATTAGGTAGCAATTTGATATGAAATGATTTAAGCTAATTGTCATTTATAATCAAGGGTTCATATGCGTGAAACATGACTAGTTTAAGCTAATTGCTATGATTATTTTGAATGGTAGTTCCATGTTATGATTTAACTCTTTTGATTAAATCATATTTGAGCTAATTGAAGTTGTTTAGATTGATTGAGTAAGTTTATTTATCCAAGTTATTTGGAGATTAAAAGCTAAGAAACGTAATGAGTTAAGCCCAAACTTATTACAACCACTCCATATAAATCATTATAATCTGAATTAGAAACATCAGTGATTGATCTAGGTAAATTAAAAGGAATTCAATCATCGTCCCTGTACTTTTCCAACTTAAGTAAACTCCGTTAATTCTCAACTTTGTCTCAATTTTTGTTCTGATTCGTACTTTTGTTTTAAGTCACTTCTTACAACAAAATCTCCCCAAACCTAAATTTTCATATTTATAAGAGGTGTTCATAATGACTAAAATAAAAAATAAATAATATTGCGACCGTTCTTGTGGGTTCGATCCTTACTTGCACTACTGTTTTAATTTAATATTTTTAGAGTGAAAGTGAGTGCATATAAATTCTAATTTGATGTGCCTGCGACAACTCGCATCAATCAAGGAGTCACAATGTAGCAGAATGGGTACAGTAGGGCTGGCTTGCAGCTGAGACAGAAGCACAACAGACTGTGGATATAGTAGGGGTGGTTGGTGTTTGGATAAGGATTTGAGAAACAGTCATATCGAAGATTTGAGGTTTGAAAATCTATATGATGTTGAAGACTATTCTGAGGAAGCCTGTCAACATCATCGAGGATCAGTACAGAGGACAAAGAGATAGCTATCAACGTTGGAGTAGTACAGTCACGGGTTATAATTCCCTGAGCCCTATAAAAGGGGATTGATTCAACCCTGTGAAGATCGACGATGATTGTGAGATTCATTTACAAGCAAAAAGTACTCTCAAGTTGGTTGGCAATCGTTCTCAAGAGCTGTGATTGAAGATTCAAAGGAAAGAGTTCACTAGTCTGCATCAAGAACACAAGCTGCAGCAGAGTCTTTAAAAGATCTGTGCAACGATCTAGGTTTTTTTTCTTAGCAAGTTGGTATACTTATTGCTTTGTAAGCCAAAATAAAGAGATAGTGAATTCACCTTTTGGGTTGACTACATGATCACCAAGGGAAGACTGGACTAAGACTTCGTTGGTAATTTGACAACGATTATCTGAATCAGTATAAATCTTTATGTCCTTACTGTATTTCATTTCATATTCTTAGAATTATAACTTGGAAATAAATAGACAAGTCCCAAGGACTTAAGTCTCGACTACAAACAAAGTTTCGTAAATCTATATAGGCCTAGTATCTAGCCAAGACAAGGCTGTATTAAGTTGTGAAGAAATTTTCAAATAGCCTACTCATCCCCCCCTTTAGCCTATTCATTGTAACTTTGAGAATCATAGAAAATAAATACAAGATAAACACAAGATCATGTTAAATAATTAATGAGCCTTCAAGCTCAAGATTTCCCCCTTTTCGACTTGTTATAGACACAATCCTGATTGATCAAAGATCGAAAGAGTTAGCCAAGTAGAGATATCAAGAAAACAAAAATATCAAACTGTAGACAATCACACATAAAAACTCGAAATAAGAAGGCAATTAAAACTATTGACAGATCCTAGGCATCATAAAGCTAACTGAAAGACCATCATTCTCTTTCCCCCTTTTGGCATAAGCAAAAAGATTAGGGCACACCACTTGTGAAATGAGTTGTCCTTGATCTTCCTTTCAGGTGACACAAAATCAAGGTAAATATGCATAAAACAACTCATAATGTCATCATAATAGAAATTTGTAGATCAAAATATTACAAACCATACCCGTATTCAAAAGTTAGACAAGAAATGTTTCAAGCAAATGAAAAGCTGGAATCAAAAGTAGGAAAAACAAGGAAAGTGGGTAGATCATTTGGAGGGGTGGAAGAAGGCCATGTGTTTAAACATGGCTAAGGCAGAAACCATTGCAGCTCTCAGCTCTACAATAATCATTTCTTGTTAAGATACCTTCTCTTCCATCTCAGTCACTCCTTGATCCGCTGGGCATAGCCAGCACACGCATCTTGTTTTCCTCCTTTTGATAAACTAGCTCCCTTTCCAGCCGAATCAGTTCACTAACATTCTCCGTTCACTTTTCTGAATCCCATCAGAATCATATATCCATTATCAAAATTACTAGTCTTGTGCAGCTTCTCATTGTCCTTCAGCTTAACAACTCCTATTTTCTTCAAAATCTTTGACAACCAGATACCATAAGGCAAGGCATGGCTCCAATGCTACTTCACATGCAACATGTGATGCATCATCAACAGAGGAAGGTTTACCTCCTCATTACGGCTTATATGCTCGATGATTGTTAGATCCAGTCCATTTGCCTCACTCTTCCTTGATGACCTTGGGAGGATGCCTCTGACTATTAGTGAAAACAGCAACCTGTCCTCATCAGTCATAGTGTTAATATGAACTGATGTTGCTTCCTTGAGTGCATCGTTATTGCTGAATTTCTTGAAGATCGTCAAGGGATTAAACTTGGGAACTACGGGCCAGCCACCTTTGCCATGGCCTCTAAACCCACTGGTTAGAATAGCTAAGTGAATACCTATTATCTCCTCAATCAGAACTACTTTTCTTTCATTGACCTGACTCAGCATGAATCAGTCCTCTTCCAGCTTCAACTTTGAAAGATGACTGTAGAATTCAGTGATTGTAATGGGGTGAATCTGGCCACTGTTGCTATTCTAGAGTACTTTTTAGCCAATCCAAGCCATTCCTACTCAGCCACTGAAGTTTGACAATCTTCCCAGGCAGAATAGACCTTGTAGAAATTCCTCTATACTTTCCTTTCTTTGCTGGCTACTTCTCTGATTCAGCTTCCTTGGCTTTTCCCTTCATAAATTTTCTTCCAACTTTTGGAACTGGGATCTCCTTTACCTCAGCCTTAGATTCCACTTCCACCTGATTATCGTCATGATCGGGTTTATCTGCATCATCCGGTTCACCTTCATCATCACTTTCGGATTCTACATCCTCAGCAGGAATCGGCTTCTTGCCATGTCATTATCATTAGAGCCCTCATTTTCTGATTCCTCTGACTCTGCTTCCTCAACAAGTGAGTGTTGATTCTTCAATAACTGCCTTTTTCCTCTACTTCCCTTCATCCTCACTATTCGTGGTCATCTCCTCTATCTTCTTTTCCTCTGTTTCACTTTCTGTCTGTATCTCCTCTTACTCTAACTCAGAGTTATCACTTGATGCAGATTCCAAAACCGATGGCTTCTTCTTCTTCTTCTTCTTCTGAGTAGTTGGTTCCATAGGGTTGGTTTCCTTTTTCTAGACTGCTTTGAGCCAATCATGAAATCCGCCTTGGGGAAGTTGCGATTTCTATGACTCCACTTGGTTCTTGGGGTTTGCTTTCCTGACTGTACCGTCTTCTTTGCCTTACTATGTATAGAGGCCTTCTTTCTTTTCTCGCCAATCACAGCCTACGCATCACTCGAAGCAGAGTCCGGTGTATTCAGACCAGGCAAGTCTTCTTTAGTCACAGGAGGCAGTTCATCTTCCTGAACTGGTTTCTCAATAGTAGTCTGTTCGCCCTGAATACTTGCACTACTCTTGTCTCGTTTGTTCACATGTTTCTTTTTCTTTCCCTTTCTTCCCTTCACAACACCTGCTTCAGTCATCATCGATTCCCCTTCACCTTATGGATTTAGGGTTTGGGGATCTGAGGGAATCTCAGACTCTCTTTCTTCTTCCTAATATTTTTCATTACCTACATCATCCACAGCATCTCTATCACCTTCATCACTACCATCTAGTTTCTGACCATTCACCTTCATTAACTCCTTCTTTCTACAAAACCTGCTCTAAGACCTTCTCTTTACCCTTCCTCTTCTCTTTAACTGGTTGAATCGGAGAAACTGGATCTACAGGTGGATTTGACTCTTTCGTTTGATTGACATCTGGCTGATCTTGTTCCCTCTGTTCTACTCATTCACAGAAACTAATGGGTGTAGCTTTCATAGCTTTGGGCTTCCTTGGTTGTTTGGGTTTGGAACTGCCTGATCTTTGGAGATTTCGGTTTTTGATTCAATTGGATCTTTGGTAGTTTTGGGCTCGATTTGGTCTGTGGAGATATTGGATGTTTTGACGTTTGGGTTTGGTTGCTTTGAAGTTTTATGTTTCATGTTTGGAATTACCACGTGTTTTCATCATGGTTATTGAGTGATTAAGGTGTTTGGATGAGTGATTTTTTGGTAGGTTAGAGTTGTGGTGAGATGAAGACGATGGGCTGATGGAGTGTTTCAATCGGTTAGTGTGTGGAGTAGGTAGTTGAGGGGATGGGTTAGTGGGGAGTTATGATGGCATGCAGAGGGTTTTATGGGAAGTTGAAGCACGCATGTCATCTCATTGGGCTCGAAACTTAGAGAGTGGGCTAGAATCTAGGTGAGTGGACTTGGATAAGATTGGGATGGTCAATTATAGAGATTCGACTTTTTTTGTGGAGATTACAAAATAATAAGATCTCTCCCATCATAATAATCTCAACAGTAAAATCTTAACAAATATTTAATCATGGATTTCATACATAAGAACGATGTGAAGATGTCAGCATATAACACGTAAATGGTATCACTCAATATGGCTTCATAGGTCCCCCGAAGTCACAAATAAATGTGTCTTTCGCCAAAAAGTAATGACACTCAAGGTATGAAAATGATTTTCTCCTAGTCAAACTTTATCATCCCTAATTCCTATCTAAGTTTTTCAAACCTATCCCTTTCAAGGGGTTTAGTGAAAATATCTTCTAGCTGTTTTTCTGTTTCGCAATATTCCAACTTGACACATCTTAGGGATGTCTAACATTTATGTGTTTTGTTCTGGAATACATTACTGGATTTTTGGTGAAACTACTGGCACTAGAGTTGTCATACAGAATTTGCACACAATCACACTTGACTCCAAAATCCTTTAGCTATTGTTTAAGCCAAAGAATTTGAGCACAACACAACCAGCTTCTATGTATTCAACTTCAGTAGTGGATAAAGCAATACAGTTTTGTTTCTTTGAAAACTAGGAAATCAAGCATGAACCAATCTTATGACATGTATCAGATATTTTTTTTTTATCAACCAAATACCAAGTAAAATCAACATCTATATATCTTACCAGATCAAAACTAGCTCCTTTAGGATACCATAATCCTAATTTTTGAGTTCCATTAAAGTATCTTACAATCCTTTTCACTACTTTTAGATGTGATTATTTTGGATTAGCTTGAAAGTAAGCACACAAACACACTAAAAACAATGATAGGTATACTCGCTGTTAAATGTAAAAGGGATTCGATCATACCTCTCTACTCCCTCTGATCCACACTCTTACTTTTAGAATCCTTATCTAATTTACAAGCAGTTGGAATTGGAGTATCACATGCATGGCATCCAACATCTTATATTTCTTCAGTAGTTCCACAAGCTACTTGTGTTGATGAATCAAGATTCATTCTGGGACTTCTTAATCTGAAGTCCAAAAAAGAAGTTAAGCTCTCCCATCATGCTCATCTCGAACTAGCCTGTCATCAACTTGGAAATCTCCTTGCATAGAGAATCATTAATAGCTCTAAAAATAGTATCATCCATATAGATCTGGACCCACTAATAAGTCTGACTTCTTGTTTTTACTTTTGATAAACAGTGTTTTATCCACCTTTTATTTTCGAAAACCAATTGTCACCAGAAAATCAAACAATTTTTCATATCAAGCTCTGGGAGCTTGTTTTAGACCATAAAGTGTATTGTCCAATTTATACACATAGTCAGGATATGATGAATCCTAAAAAACAAGGGGTTATTGTACATACACTTCTTTTTTTAAATACCATTTAAGAAAGCACTCTTTATATTTATTTGGTAAAGTTTAAAATCCATATATGCAGCAAAGGCAACCAATAACATTCCAAAAAAAGGGTGAATTTGCTACCAAAAATAAAATTTAGTCGTAAATTTGAGGACTACCATTGACTTTTAGTCGCAAACTTTGTGATCATGAGTTTAGTCGCTATTTTTACAACCATACAAATTTCTCTCACCAATTTAATGACTAAAATCAAGTTTACTAGGTAAATTAGCGGCTAAAAAACTATTTAGCAGCAAAACTGGCAACCAAAATGGAGCTTAGTTGCAAAGTTAATGACCAAAATATTTTTAATAGCAATTTTTGCTACCAACCACCTTTTAGTAGCCATTAGAGCTACTAAATTAAAATTTTAGTATCTGTTTTTGCGGCCAAAATAAAAATTAATCGTCAAATCCATTTTCTTAAAAAAAAAATCAAAAAATTGGATTGTATTTTAGCGACTAAAATGATTTTGCTAGCAAATTTAACAACTAAATAATTAGTTTAGTCATAAATTTAGCGACTAATTAAGATTAATTAATTGTCATTTTTGTAAACTTGAAAAGAACATAAAATTTTATTCCATTATGAAATCAAGGGATTTCTTTGATCCAATGGCTTTGGTCTTTCGTTACAACACGCAGGTCAGGGGTTCGAACCTCCTTTTAAGTAGGGGAAGGTTTATTTCCTCACGCAAGCTACCACATGAGGCTAGTCTTCTAGAAAAGTGAATCTGAAATGGGTGTACAGTAAGGCTGGTTCGGGAATGCAGCAAGGCTGGTTAAGAGAGGAACGCAGTAAGCGTGGTTCAGGGGAATGCAACAAGGTTGGCAATATTGAGGTCATTAGTAAAGAGACAAGAAGGGTTGGGCATTTAATTAGGCTTCTGCAGTAAGGAATGGTTGGTCCTGGATTGCTTTTGCCTACTAATGCAACAGAAGGGTTCAGATGAAAGGAAGGTGGATCTTGAATTGCTTCTGTGAGGTTACTGTAGCAAGGGCGAAGAGCAGTAAGGCTGGGTTCTATAGAAGGGTTTAGATGAAGTCAGAGGTCATGGGTTGCCTTTTGTGCTGTGTCAGCGTACTTGTTTGCATCAACACCAGAGGTCACGGGTCGGTGAATATGGTGCCAAGATGGCTTGAAAGTGACATTTTCAAGAAAGGATGAGTTCAACAACGATGAGAAATTTACGGTTGCATATAAATAGAGAGACAATGCCCAAGATTTTGACACCTTTGAATTGCTGAATCTCCTTTGCTATGAAAAGATAAGTGCGGTAAGGTTTTAAATGAGCAAAGAAAGAAGTTCATAGCTGAAGATCTGAGCCAGCTATTGAAGGCATAGTTGGATAGCACTAGTGTTGGACAGACGATTCCAAGAGGTTGTTCTGAGTCCTGCTGAGGAGAAAGGAATGATTTTTTAAACAATTTACATTGTATTAATAGCTGTAAAGTGACAAGTTGATTATGAGCCTAAAATAATCACATGTAGTGCTATCCTCTTGATTTATCACACTGATAATCAAAGGAAGACTGGAGTAAGGGATATATCCGTATTTTAGCTATATACTCTAAGTAGTATAAAAACCTTTGTGTTTTTACTTTGCTGCTTACATTATATTTAACACTATTGCTAATCAACTTTAACCAAAAGTAAGTTAAAATGAACTAACGTTACTACAGTAAGGTTCTGCATTACTGTAATAAGTTTAGAACAACTCTATTGTCCAACTGACCTTTGTTAGTTTGATAGTAAAGCTTGAAAAAGAGAGACTATTCGTCTCCCCTTTAGTCTCACAGCAAGCTATCCCAGAACTTTCATAAATATTATGCAGTCGCTAATTTAGCGACTAAAAAAAGTCTTAGTCATTAACTTTGTGACGAATATTATTCTTAGTCGTTAAAATTGAATAGCGACGAAGCTTTTAGCAAATTAGGTTTTTAGTTGTCAAATAGTCTCCCGTATCCTTTTAGTGACTAGAAAAGCCAGTTAGCGGCCAATTTTTTTAGCCTCTAAAACAATTTTTTTGTTTTTAGTGTAACCTAATGGCCTCAAGTCTAGCTAGAGGTGCAAAAGTTTTCTTATAATCTATGTCTTTTTCTTGACTACATCCTTTTGTAACTAATCTAGCCTTGTTTCTTACCACTACACCAAAATCATCAACTTTGTTCCTAAATATCCATTTGGTGCTAATAACAGGGGGGTCTTTGGGCCTCGGTACCAAACGCCAAACCTTGTTTCTCTTAAATTGGTCTAGTTCCTCTTGCATGGCGCATATCCAATCAATATCTTCTAATGCATCAAAAACATCATGAGGTTCAGTAAGTGAGAGAAAGGCAGAGAATGCGCAAACATTGATGTGTTGAGAAGATGATGTCTTTGATCTTGTCTGAATTCCTTTGTTGGGTTCTCCAATCACCTGTGTCAGTGGATGTGAGCTTTTGTACTTTCAGTTCTTTTGAACCAAGTCATTCGTGCGGATTGGTTCCTGCTGTTGTTGGTCATCATTAAACAGCCTTGTTGGTGACCAGTTGTCGGAAACCTTCTCATTTTCCATTGGCCTGTGATCCTTCTTCTGGTTTATTGCAAGATCATCATCATTATCCTGCACAAATTTATGGAGTGAGTCAACTTCATCAAATAGCACATGAATACTTTTTTCTACACACATTGTTCTCTTGTTATTGACTTTATAAGCCATACTGTGAGAAGAGTATCTAATCAAGACAGCCTCATCACTTTTGGCATCAAATTTTCTAGATTGTCCTTACCGTTGTTTAGCGCATAACAAATACAACCAAATTTTCTAAGGTATGCTATGTTAGGTTTCTTGCCAAATAAGAGCTCATACGGGGTCTTTTTAAGAATTGGCCTTATCAAGGCTCTATTAAGGATATATGCAGCTGTATTGAGAGCCTCTGCCCATAAGTTTCTTGGAAGATTGCTATCGAGCAACCTAGTCTTTGCCATCTATTCTAAGGATCGGTTCTTGTGCTCTACCACACCATTTTGTTGTGGTGTGTATGGGGCTGAAAAATTATGATCCGCTCCATTTTTCCTGTAGTAATCAATGAAAGATGCATTATCAAACTCGATTTCATGGTCTGTCCTGATAGATACTAGTTTACAATCAAGTTGATTTTCACCCTTCAAATGAAACTTTCGAATTTATCAAAAGTGTTACTCTTATTGGTAAAAAAAACATAACCCAAGTGTATCTAGAATAGTCATCTACCACCACAAAGACAAACATGCTTCCCCCTCTACTTCTTACTCTCATAGGACCACAAAGATCCATGTGAATAAGCTGTAAAGGTTTTTATGTACTTACCACTCCGTTTTCTTGAAAAGAAGATTTGACATGTTTACCCTTTGCACAAGGACCACACAACCCTTCACTTTCATACCTCATGGAAGGCAAACCTTCAACTAAGTTCAGAGAGTTGAGTTTGTTGGGAAAATGATAGCTTGCATGCCCTAGTCGTTTGTGCCATAGGAGTGAAGTGTCATCCTGTACACTAAGACAACTGAGTTTCTTCTTAGGAATTCCATTCAGAGAGGTCTTGTACGTGTCCTTGACCCAGTTTCCTTATTATAGAACATTTCCTGTGTTTTCATTCTTGATAGCATAATGAGTTTTAGTAGATTCAACAATATTTCCATTATCACATAGCTATGATATACTCAATAAATTGTGCTTCAAACCTTTGATATAGAGATGATTATTTATGGAATATTAAAGTGTTAATCCAATCTTGTCAGACCCTGCAATTAGGCCTTTGTCATTGTTACCAAATGTAACATTTCCTCCATTTGAGGCTTCCAATGAGAGGAAAAATGATTTTTCTCCTGTCATATGACATGAGCACCCGCTATCCAAGTATCATGTGCTACTTCCTCTCATTTGAGCATGCAAACATGATTAGTTTCTTGATTCAGGAACCCACTTTTTGTTGGGTCCCTTCTTTCAAGCATTCCAATAGTTTGTAGTTGGAAGTAAAGTGAAACCTGCTTTCTTTACAAATGAAATGTTAGCTTCAAGAACTTTGTCTTTTTGCACAATCATTCATAACATGTCCTTTTTCACCACACAGCATGCAAACACGATCACCAGGTAAGTCAATATACTTTTTCCTCTCCTATGTTTTTCTCCTAATTGCATCTCTAAGTGGCATTCCTAACACTCTGGTGTTTGGTTTATCGAATAGTTTGGTTCGGTCAAGTTTACCTCATGGAAAACCAATGAACATTTCACTATCTTTCTTACCAATAGGCATTTCCAAAAACAATCCATGGGTTTTTCTAGTTGGTATTTCAGGTGAAGGTTCACTTTTACATGTGCTTGATTTTTTTGACAAATCTGTATTTTATCTAAAGTCTGATGCACTTGATGCCCTGGTCCTTAACGATTGACTGCATTTCAATGTTCTTGTTTTTAAGTTGCTTGTTATCAAGTTTAAATGAGTCATTCAAAGCAATAAGTTCTTCATTTCTTTATTTGGCCTTGATATGGTCAGCTCTTAGTTCAGGTAGATTTTCATCAAGAACATTTCTCACAGACAATAGTTTCTCATGAGTATCAATGAAGGCTGTAAAGATTTCAATTGTACTGTTCTTAGGCAGAATATGAATGTCCTTCTTCAAAGAATTGAAATCAATGTCTACCTCATCAATCTGTTCCTCATCTTCATCCTTCATGGCCATAAGACATTCCTTTGTTTTGTTGTTGTCTTCACTTTCCACCTCTTCAACATCCTCATCACTGTCTGAATTGATCTCATCCCAGGTCTCACAAGCTACCATCATAGCCTTCTTGACATCTGCTTTTGAGAATCTTGCTTTCCTTGCTTTTGGTGTGTCCAGCTTCTACATGGGACAATATTTCAAGAAATGGCCTATTTTACCACACTTAAAGCATTGATTAGCACTAGGCTTAGATGTAGACCCTATTGATTTAGACTTAAAGAACTTTCCTTTCTTTCTGATAGGAATGTGCAATCCCTCCAGTTATATAGAAATTGATGAACAAAACTTAGAAGTATTAGTCATGATGTTGTTAGTGTGCTAAGGCTGCAAATTAGTTAGGTATCTGCAGTCTAGGTCAGATGCTGGAGAGCAGACGACCACAGATGAAGAGCATTGTGGGCCACCAAATGCAGACTAATACAGAGAATTTTGGCAAGGCAGCTAAGACACATGGACAATAAAAGACCTGCAAATGCTTCAAGATCTGGGATTAATCTTGTAGACAAGGGTCAACATAGCAATGGATGGATTGCATCAGATCTGGGTGCGGACAAGGTTGCAGCAGTGACTGGATGCAGATGAGGTCTCAACGGTACTTAGTGCAGATTGAGTTGCAGCAGACTGGAGTGCAGCAGAGATGGTTGTTTTTGTTGGGGCAGAAGTCTGAGGATTAATCGCATCGAAGATTTGAGGTTCAGAGTGGCAGTACGAGGATCAGAAAAAGGTGAGCTGTCAACGTCAGTGAAGGTGTCGCATGTGACAAGCAGTCACCATCAGGTGAAATACAGTCACGGGTTCATTCCCTCAGCCTATAAAAGGGGATCAAAGAGCTCAAGGAACAATGCTATTGAACGAAGTATTGAACGTACAAGTGTGCAAAATCAATCTGAATTCAAACTGTTCAAGTGAGCTGAATTGAAGAAGAACAGAAAGAAGAGGGTTCACTAGTCTGCACTAAAGAAGAGAAGATGCAGCAGAGTCCAGCAAAGGATCTATGCAAAGGGTCTAGGGTCTGGACAGAAAAAGCACAAGTGGTTCATGTCAATTTCTTGGTGCAAGTGTAATTTCGTGGTTCAGCAAGAAGCAGACCATAGTATCAACCTCTATTACGGAAACAGAATGCATAGCTGCAGGAAGCTGTGCTGCACAAGTGCTATGGATGAGGTCACAACTTGCAGACTACGGTATAACGTTTTCCAAAACTCCAATATTTTGTGACAACACGTCTACAATGGCAATTTCAGAAAATCCAGTTTTTCATGCCAGGACCAAGCATATTGATGTCAGATTTTATTTTATCAGAGATTATGTGCAAAAAAGGTCACATTAAATTGGAATACATTCCAACAGAAAAATAAATTGCTGACATTTTTACAAAGCCTCTTGATGAGAGCAAATTTATTCAATTCCGAGGTGAATTGGGTATGATTGATTTATATTAATAAAGTGGCCAAAATGCTCTACTGCTCTACTGCACATGTGGAATGCAGACCGGGATTATTCATACTCTACTGCTGTTCTATTTTTGGAAAGAAATAACGTTTTAAAATTGATTGTCTAAAATTCCACAACAGTCAAAATCAGTGACTGAATCTGTGGAACGGTTAGTTATTAAATGGCAACGGTAACTTTTTCAAAGAGTATAAATATGAAAAAAATTTCAGTCAAAAAAACTTTTACTCTCTCTCACTCTCTCATTCTCAGCATTCTAATTCTCTCTCTTGCGTTCTACTACAAACCCTAGTTTGCGAACTCTCACAATTA
This sequence comes from Drosera spatulata, assembly GCA_035668315.1. Classification (NCBI taxonomy): domain Eukaryota; kingdom Viridiplantae; phylum Streptophyta; class Magnoliopsida; order Caryophyllales; family Droseraceae; genus Drosera; species Drosera spatulata. The sequence goes on from JAOVYX010002607.1 coordinate 35,031, forward strand.
ACTTTCACGAACTTGAAAATACTTTCAATTTCACTGAAACTGGCCAACACCCGATCCAACACTTCTCTTAAGAGTGACAAAACTCAAGAACAACACAGTCCAACAAAGAAGACTGATTTGTAGATGGGAGTAGTTCTTGATTTTGAGACCCTAAAGAACGAATCAGATGAAGTAAAGGAGATATCCAAACTGATTCAAGATGCAGGTTTGAAGTACTATTGTGAGAAAACCAACAGGATATATGAAGACGAAGTACTTGAATTCATTGAGAAGTCCAAAGTTGCTGAGGACTTTCAAGGCATCACATACATATCCACCAAGCGAGTTAGGATCACCATCACTCCAAACGACTTCGAACAGTTGTTTAGAGTTTCAAACGAAGGACCCAGATACATTCCGGCCTCTGTGGTGGCTGATAGGAGGCATGCAATGCTCAGTTAAGAAAGACAGAAGGAAGGGATACGAACCATTAAGAAACATTTATCCAAGGAACACAAGCTGCTTGCAGACGTGGTGAAGAAGGTGATCATGTCAAGAGAGTTCTCAAAGAATCAGATCACCTCTGACCAGCAAGAAATTATGTGTGCTATCCTCACCAAGCACAAACTCAACTGGGCCAAACTGCTAATGTATCAACTGGCCAAAGCTGTGGAGGCCAGACATTCTCTATTTGGAAGAATTATCAGTATCATTCTGAAAGAGAAACTCAAACTCTCTGACAAGGGAGGAAGGCCATGGAGTGTGGCCAAGCAAATTGATGTGCGAAAAATTGGGAAGCAGCCAATAGGCTTCTCAAAGAAACCAACAGTAGTGCAGACGATAGTAACGACTGAAGACCAGCCTACAAAGAAGGAGGCTGAAAAGGCTAAAGGGAAGTTGATCAAAAAGGCACCAGAAACTAAACCAAAGTAGGCAAGAGTTGCCAGGAGAAAACTTGTCCTGCAGACCTCAGAAGAGGAAAAAATATCGGAGCTCCCTACTGCACAGCCTACAGAAATGGAGGTAGAAGCACAGTCTGCACCAACAGAAGAGCATACTGAGGCCAGTTCTCAAGAACTAGCAATTATAGCAGTAATTGAGGCATCATCCTCAAAAAGCTTACCACCAAATGAACCAAAGATTGCTGCACTTCATGATTTAAACATAGCTTTGAAGTATCTGAAGGTTCGAGCTGATGAAAACTTTCAAAAGCTCATTCTGGAAGCTCAGAGAAGTTATCAGGAAGTCAGAGAAGGACTACAAGCACAGCTCAGGCAAGAGCTAGGTGCACAAGGCTACACAAGTAAGGAGATTGAGGCCATTGAAGCCAAACTTAGAAGGATGCAGACTGAACAATCACTGAGTACATCTACTGCAGCCTCCCTGACAATAAGAACTGCTACAGCAGAGACATTTACAACAGCAATCATTCTTGCCCCTGGTGCAGGAATGGAATTGGCTATGGTTGAAACTGGCCAGCCCTCAAATGCATCAGAAGCATGGGCCACAACAACAACCACAACAACACAAAGGAAGAGATCATAAAGGCACTGCAGACTGTTCAAGCCATACAAAAGAAGGTTCTGGAATATAGGGCTAAAACTGATGAAATGCTTAACAAGCCACAGAAGGAAGCAATGATTCAACAGTTTATCAAGGAGCACAAACTTCCAATCAAAAGAAAGTTCAAGGCTGCAAGGCCAAAGCTCATTCCCTCAGGACCAACTACAAGGTACAGGATCAATGCAGACGGCTCAAGGACAGCGATTGGAATAATTGATGGCATGACAGAGGCAGAAATCGAGCAGCTGGTTCTGATTTAAAGGATGGAGGCCAGTAGAAAAGAGGCCCACCGAACCTTACATAGGGTTCAGTGGGGCTCTAGAGATCAAAGCCTCGACCCTCAAAACAAGAAGACACAAACAGGCACAACTGCAACATGTTGAGTTTGTGCACACTCCAGAAGTAGAGGTAGAGTTGAAAAGGCTTGTTGACAAGCATGTCCGGGCAGCAACGTTGAAAATTTATGATTACCTGTCAAGACCAAACGTCGGCAAAGCACCATCACCAGGAGATGATGACGATGGTAACGATAAATTCCCACAGTCAGAAGACCATGAAGATGATGGCATCATCGATGAGGTTGCTAAGGAAGGGATCAAGGATCAGTCAACAGCAGAACCATCTGCTGCAGAAGAGCCAGCAGCAGAGTCACCTACTGCCGAGCTTCAAGCAACAGAGTCTACAGCATCAGAATCAGCAGAGCAAAGGGAAACAAAAGCAGAGGAACCTCCTGCAGAAAAAGGCAGAAGACAGTGAGGTATCAATAGAAGTAGTCACAACAACATAACCAGCAGCAGAGGGATCACCAACAAAGGAGTCAGCATCACCAATCAAGGATGCAGCAGAGGCTACCACAGAATGAACTACTACAGACTATGAGCAGATCACTAAGCAAGCAGAGTTCACTCAAGTTACAACACTTGATCTCACTCCCACACATGCAGAGGAAGTGATCATCGTGGAGGATGAATCAGCCTCACTGGCAAGAGAGGAGCAGACTGTAGCAGAAAGCACCTTCAAAGGTGTCACGATTGAGGAAATCAATAAACATCTGATGAGTGACACTCCCTCTGGTTAGGAACAAATGCAAGATCAAGATGTATCTCCCTTCAACCTGGTGTTTTCACCCCCACCCCCCCCCCCCCCTCTTCATTTGGAATAGTGCAGACTAGGGCAAATCCGTCATCAGTAGAATTCCCTCAAGGTCTACTCTACAGTGGTACATCTGACATTCAGATGACACCCCAGACTGCAGCTAGAAGAAGCCCTTGAAGACGTCAGATTGACACCAATCCATGAAAGGCCATCCTCTATTGCAAGAACAATGACTAGAACTGAACTCCCTGCACATCAACAGTCATCTCCACCAAAGATTACAGTGGAGTACAGACTAAGGCAACTGGATCAGGAGATCTATAACATGCATCAGTGGACAAAGGATGCATTCAAGGACCTTCTTGACAGACTCGAACCAGCTGTAGACGAGCTGGAAGGTGAGAAGACTGTCAGGACAAAATGCTTTACGGACTTCCACGACTCTCTCTCCAACATGGCTGAAGGTCTCATAGACCAAATTTAAAGGGCTAATGCTCTAAATCTTCAGCAATACAGGCTCAGCTCTTCAAACCTGAACAAGCTCAGGGGCCAACACTCAGCTGACCTTCGCAAACTGCAAGCCTCTTTGAAGACCACTCAATAGCAGCTTAAGGAACCCATCCTCAACAATGACACAAGGCTTAGCTTGCTAGAAAACAAGCTTCAAATTGAAACTACCAAGGCCACAGTTGCTCAACAGACCATCGATTCTGAACTGAAAGCCCTTCGAGTTGCAATAGAAGCCCTTATAGTAGAACTTAATGCTAATAAAAATGAGGAGAAGATAGCAGAAAAAGGAAAAGAAGCAGCAATAAGGTCATCTGGGGAGAAGGCAGCAGAGAAAAGAAAAGAAGCAGACGGCCTCAAAAGAAAATCAACAGGAGTAGTAGAAGGAGAAAGGGCTGCAAAACTGCAAAGGCCTCAGGGGGAGAGGTCATCAAGCCAAAGGCCTCATGAGGAGAGGTCATCAGGGCACAAGAGAGGCCATCAGGGCACAAGAGAGGCCATCAGGGCACAAATCTCAAAGGGAGCAACCCCACGGGAAGAAAAGAAGGCACCACAGAACATCTGAGGATCAGCCTCACAAGTGCAGCAAAGACGGTGAGCATCACAATTATAAAGGATAAATCATTTGCTGCACATTAGTCTAGGAAATCAGATTAAGTTTTTTTTTTTTTATCAAATAATGTAATTAGATAGTTATCTTGTTGTTTTACTTAGAAGTTTTGTTATCATCAATTTAGGATGAGATTGATAGGAATGTGCAATCCCTCTAGTTGTATAGAAATTGATGAATAAAACTTAGAAGTATTAACCATGATGTTGTTAGTGTGATAAGGCTGGTAATTAGTTAGGTATCTGTAGTCTAGGTCAGATGCTGGAGAGCAGACGACCACAAATGGAGAGCATTATGGGCCACCAGATGCAGACTAATACAGAGAATTTTGGCAAGGCAAGGGCCAACATAGCAATGCATGGATTGCATCAGATCTGGGTGCAGATAAGGTTGCAGCAGTGAATGGGTGCAGACGAGGTCTCAACGATACTAAGTGCAGATTGAGTTGCAGCAGACTGGAGTGCAACAGAGATGGTTGCTTTGGTTGGGGTAGAAGTCTGAGGATTAATCACATCGAAGATTTGAGGTTCAGAGTGGCAGTACGAGGATCAAAAAAAGGTGAGCTATCAACATCAGTGAAGGAGTCACATGTGACAAGCTGTCACCATAAGGTGAAGTACTGTCACGGGTTCATTCCCTCATCCTATAAAAGGGGATCAAAGAGCTCAAGGAACAGTGCTATTGAATGAAGCATTGAACGTAGAAGTGTGCAAAATCAATCTGAATTCAAACTGTTCAAGTGAGCTGAATTGAAGAAGACTAGGTAGAAGAGGGTTCACGAGTCTGCACTGAAGAAGAGAAGATGCAGCAGAGTCCAGCAAAGGATCTGTGCAAAGGGTCTAGATTCTTCGCCTTTGACAAGTTAGCTAGCTTATAAAGGGGCTGTCTTGTAATCCAAAAACAAGAAGATAGTGAACTCACTTCTTGGATTGACTATACTGATTACCAATGGAAGACTGGACTAAGCCCTCCATTATCGGTTGATAACGAGTACCTGAACCAGTAAAAACCATGTGTTCTTTATTTATTTTTCATTATTTTGAATTGCTAGAACTGTTAGGAATCAATCGCAATAGCAAACAGAGACAAACTCTGAAAGTTTAAGTCTCTATTGCAGACCTTCTCAGTGGTCTGCAAAGAACATCAGTGTATTGAAATCTACTATTTCTCCATATTACACTAAAAAATTTTGGACCACCTCTT
>JAOVYX010002608.1:0-11639 GCA_035668315.1 Drosera spatulata
AAGGATGAGGACTCACCGGAGAATGGGAGAGCGGTGGTGAAATTAGGGTTCTTGGCTGATGCGTTGAAGAGAGAGGAGAGAGAATTGGACGTTGAAGGAAAGGTGGTGGTGATGGTCACGGGAGTTGGTCATTGTCATAAATGATAATGTGAGAAATGGGGAAAATGAAATTTGCTGTCTAATTCCTTCGGAATACTCGCTCGGTTTAAAATAAATTGGATATTTATTAAATTGTGTTGTTTTAATTAAATTATAATATTATTTTATTTAAAATTTTATTTATATAAATATCAAAATATTTTTATTATTTAGTTTATATCATATTAATTTTTATTTTTTTACTTTATCTACTCATACGAATCAAAGGATAAATCAGTTTTTATAATAATAAAATAATATATATAAAAATTATCATGTCTAGTTAAAAAAATTATAATTTTTTTGGAACAGAGTGAGTATCTTTTTCATCCTATTAAAATTGTAATGTTAGAATAAGACCAATGTATTTGTTACTCCATCTATCTCATAAAAGTTATAATATTTATCTTGTTAATATGTTCTAAAAAAATTATAATATTTTTTCCTTTGGTAAGGAGTAACATCAAATCAGTTACAATATATCCATTAACTCCTCTCACAATTATATAATAAATTATAATTTTTATATTATTTTATATAAATTCAACACACATATATTCTCAATACGAATCAAAATGATATAATTTCACTTGATAGAGGGAATATTTATCTTGTTATTACTAAGATTTAGTCATGAACTCGTAATATTTTATTCCAATGTGAACAAAAACATATTATACTCCCTAACAACAAATTTTATCCGGATCAAAGGGCATTTCTCATGGCAAAGTTTATATTTGTCAAATGAGTTATTATATATAACAACAAAAATATACAAGGCATTTTATACCAACTTTATAATTGTGAACAAAAACAAAAACACATACTCAATAAAACATACATGACACTTTTTTCATCATTATCAATAGTAAAATATAGCACGATATCGTTAAAAAAATTGAAATTTTATACTTCTTTTGTCCTATAATAATTATAACATATATGTATTTTGCACAGATCTATATATATGAATACAAGTCTCGTTTTCATATCAAATCACGATTGATTGTCTTGCAATATGTATTAGGTTGAAGTACGTAACTTACATAACCATTGATGTTTTATGATAAATTTACAAAATCGCATGTTTGATCATCGTTGCACGCGTGTTAAATTTTGCATCGACACACGTGCCAATTCAAAATGTTACGATCATTTCTGGACGGAGGGAATAACAAATTAACAATATTCATATGTAAAATATACCTATAGCATGCAAACGTAACTCTACCATTGGACATGCCGTTACATAATCACTCCACTATTCAGTATGTGTTTCCAAAAATTTTGTTTTTGCGACATAAAAAAATTACGTCATTATATATAAGGTTAAAATAAATAGATTAAATTATCGTTAATATTTCACTATAATTTAATTTACATAAAATGATGTTTAATCATTCTGCAACCGATATGTAATATGTATAACTTAATTCCTTAGAGCAACTCTACCCCAATGCCACTAGCATTGTATAACGTTCTGATTTTTCATATCATATTAATAATTAATAATACAAATGACGTTACTGTCACTGAATCCCAAAACCTCAGCTAGGCAAAATTACTTAATCGATTTAGATACACAAATAAATAAAATCCACTTAAACATAAACCAATAATGTTATGTAATACAACGAAAACTCCTTATATATTACATATTTTACTTAGTCTATAATTACATTACATTAGATGTATATTAGCACCATAACCTATATCACACATGTCCATCGTCTCTGTCTTTTGAAAACAAAGAGAAGAGAAGAGAAAAACACGGAAAAATAATAACCGTGAGCTAGATGAGCTCAATAACGTGTCGGCCCTCTTACCAGTTGTTACACGCGAGAAGATGGTAAGAAAAAAAAAGGGAAATGACCACTTAGGTCCTTTGATGTAGCACTCTTGGACTTATTATATCAATTCGTCATTCATAATTATCATCTCAAAAATACAATGATGAAAGACAATAGATACCCTCGGTATTATAATTGTGCCCTTGGCGAGACTTATTCAATTTCAACTTATCAAATTTTATTCAACTTTAGCAAAAAGAACTTTTGCGAAAGGGGATCACCAAATCGGAGCTACGGGTTTCTTACAATGACTTTTCCTCATAACAAAACGATTTCACAGGATCGATGAAAAATGTCCCCACCATATCATTATATAACATGAACGACAAACACAACGCTATTTGTGTTTTATATTATGGAGTTATCTCACTAATTATACATTTATATTCCTTTTACTCACTCATTCTCTTTATACCAGTAAACACGGCATAATGTACACCATGCAACAACACTCTACATCACTCAATATTTAGCACACATCAGTTTGCAGTCAATGTTTTACGTTAGACATATTTAGTGACTACGTTCAAGATTTCAATGCATATTATTATACTCACGGTATATTAATAAGCATCGTCACACACAATAAATCTAAATTTTACCTTCTTATTGCAATTTTCTCACACACACGGTCAACTTGTCCTTTAAGTCTCAACGAGCGGAGTCTCCAGATTTTATAACATGATAGAATTCACATATTAATACATTTGTTTGCTCGCGTTACGAAGTTAAACATATTTGTTCGTAGTTTATGAAATACCGTCATATTAATATTATGAGGTAATATCGAGCTTTATACAATTCTTTGATACTTATTTTATTTTTCCATGATGATGATTTTTTAATTGAATATCAATAGTGCTATTTGTGAATGTTTGGAGTTGTTTTGGAGTTAAAACGATCATTTTCGATCCAAAAAGTTCTGAGATGACATCCCGACCTTTGGGACGGACATCTTGATCTCAGAATGGGCATTTCGGCCTCTGGAACGAACGTTCTGGCCTCTGAAACGAGCTTTCTCGCCTCTTCAACGAGTGTTTTAGAATCTATCCAACATGACTTTTCGATGTATTTAAATCTATATCTTCTTCTATACAAGTGTAAAAATTATCCCGTAAAATTTTAAATAAACTAGACTTCATAGTCTTTTCAGTGAATCAAAATTTTCATCATAAAACCTACCAATAACAACAGTTAATTAGTTTAACTTTATATTTTCTGCTAGTTCGAACAGTTTGACTTTACTTCACTAATTAACTCATAACTCTCATACAACTCCAAATAATTATTCATAAACTGTTTTGAAAACTAAACTTCCATATATTTCCATTGATATAAAGTTTGTCTTTTAAAACCTACTATATAATTTCTTATCAAGTCACAGACTTATCCCAGTAATCAATTTTTTATAGATAGATATATTCACACGTTTTGATTTATATCTTAAGATTCAAAACTCCGAATCATGATTTATTAATTTCGTTACAGATTAGACATGTGAGAATTCAATATATATTAATATAAGAGTTTATTAAAGAGTCTATAATTTTTAATGAAATTTGTAATCAATACGATCATCATCTCTTTATAACGGTGAAGAATTCTTGTTATACTCGTCTTACCATCTAACTTCTCCTCAAGCTTCTTCTTCTTCTCTTCTCTAACTCAACTCTAATCTTGAATGGTAAATAGTGTTTTTTTTTTTTTTTTTGTAAGCGATTTTCAGAAAGAAGAGAGCTTGTATATAAAGAAAACTAAATCAATTAAAATAATTTAAGTGAATAATTAGTGGATAATTAATGGATATTAATTTAATTTAGATAGAAATTGATATAAAGAAAAATAAGTGGCAAAATTAGGTTTAACTCATTTTTGTATGAATACGGTATTTTCGTATGAAAATCGTATTTCTCCGTATTTGTGTATTATGGATACATTTCATTCATATTTTATATTCTATCCCCATTATATCATCAAAAAACCCTTTTAACCCTGTAAAATAAATTATAACGTTCGATAATTTACTATTCATATTAATTATCGATAAACAAAATTCTACGAAATTTTTCGGGTCCTTACCCATTGTCATTTGCAAAATTATCAATCAAAATGAAAAAAACAAACCTACACCCCATTGTCAAATCCATTGCCAAAATTTGACAATGTCATTTATATTATCAAATTTGGCGACAAATATGAATTGTCATATGTCAATATCAACATACTTCACATCACTAAATACTTTGTTCTCAAATTTTGCATTGTCATGTAGCTTGCACCAAAGAAACTTAAGTTTTTTAGTTGCCATTTTCATTTTTTAGCAAAGAAAATAGCAACAATAGGTGTAAAATACAACATCATGTCCTTTCAAAGTTGTCATTTATGTCGGTAAAAAATTGAAATGGCAATCCAAATGAGAGCTCATAGAAGGAGTTGCTCTTACACAAACATTACAATTTTAATGAGATAAAGAGAGTAATTTGTTTTGTCTTGTGATGTTTAATACAGTAATATAATAGGAATATCTCTTGGAGTATTTCGTTTACGTTTACTATTCATTGTAGTATCAATTTGCTGAAAATTACATGGAAGTCAGTTTTTTTCTTTTCAAATTACGAATGAGTGCGACCCATCTTATTTTTACGGATTGGTTCATTTTTTTAAAAGAAAAAAAAAAGATCTTTCATTTCCCCATCAATCGAATACAGTTTCTTAAATTCGCGTCTCAATCAAATCTTCCTTTCTTTCTTACGCATTCATCTCTAATTTTGTTACCTTTCCGTTAGTTACAAATCCCGATTTATCTCACCTTATTTTCCCCAATTAGAACCATAGCCGGTCAATCCCCAAATCTTCTTTTCCCTTTCATCCTCTCTCTCAACGCATCTCATCAGCACCACTGTCGCCGATGAAGAATGAAAATCGACCGATGGTTGATGGGACACCTCCGACGAGGTCGAGGAAAGGACAAGAAGGGTCGGGAAAGGTACGGGTATGTGCGAGATGAATCGTCGTCGAGAATGAGTCGTCGTCGCCGTACGTAGATGGTCGAATTCAATCGGCATTGTCGTTTTTCGATGTCAAGGAAGGTTGACGCGAGTTGAGAGTTGGGGCATGCCGGATCCGTGTCTAGGACAAGTAATTCGAAGGGTTTTGGTTTCCAAATAGGTACTGTTTGCAACAGCGCGTCCGACAACGATGACATCCATCTTGCACTATGCTTTCGTGTCGAGGTTTGGTAGATTGATTGAGTAGATATCAATATTGCAATCATCGTACATGTGAACTGTGTCCATCCACATGCGCATTATGTAGCTGTGGTGAGTGTTTTGATTGGGTTTTGTGCGTACTGTTTGCAACAATCCGCACTGAATAGTTTATTCAAGCATACTGTTCAAGAAAATATGTGCACTATCATCTTTGATAGCGATAGCGACGACGGCGTCTTTAGCAACGATGATGATATTACAAAAAGAGTAAATAATTAGGGTTAGATTTAGGGATTTATGTAAAATGATTGTAATTTGATTTGATTTAAATTTATTTCCCTTTAGAAAATAGAAGGGCAAATTTGGATTAGTGTATTTTTTGTGATGGATTGATAATTTAAAAAAAAAAATTGATTACGCTAATTTATAATAAAAATCTTTTTTGACATGATTTCGTAACTCTCTCATCAATTTTTTGTATTAAGTAAAATTTTTCAGTATCCTATTTTGTAAGAAAAAAATATTTCTATACTCCTCTATCCCATAATTTTGGTAACGTTGTCAAAACATTTTGTGTTAATTTATATGTATGGATATAGAATATCATTTTCATATCGAATATTGTATTATCGTCCCACAACATAAATTCGATTAAAATTCTTAACCTAAATAATCATTAATGGTTGATAATATATTTATAAAATGTTACATTTGATGCTCATATGGCGCATGTCAAACTCTATCTAGACAATATCGAAAAGTCAAAAGCATTATAAAAAAAATTGGACTAAAGGATTACAAACAGCTCATTATATTGACATAAAAAGGATATTGATGCTTGTACGTTTTTGAAATAATGCTATTTCAATTAGTTTTCGCGATATTATTTCACATTTTCATACAATTTTTTTTATAGATTTTGTTTTTTTGGTAAGTTTAAAACTTTTATCTATCATCAACTTCCAACAAGAATTATTTGTATGGCATTATGAAATTGTGTAATAATAGATATAAGAACTAAAAATTATGTTAGTGTTCAAGTACAAAATCTACTTTATTTATCATATTCCCTCCGTCCTATTATAAATGCAACATTAACTTTATAAATGAAAATTTTGATTTATCTCTTTCATTTTCTAACTCTAATTTTTAACCGCATAATCTTCATCTCTCCACCTTCTTAAATTCCTAATCATATAATACTTTAAATATGGAAATGTTCAAATAATTTGGGGGGATCGAATTGACAAAATGATACAATTAATTTAAAACGGAGAGAGTAATGAACTAATAAGCTATCATTGTTAAAAGAAAAAAGAAAAAAAAGGAAAAGGGCCATCGAGACACATTTATAAGTACAATAACGCTGAAGAAAATCCAATATATAAGATTAGAACACAATAGTCAATGGTTAGGATTAAAACACTAAATACACATCATTTATTCGATCTCTATTGTTACAATCTTAAGTTGTGTGTCTACGATTTATCCATGTGGGATCTGTGTTTAATGTCATAAACAAACAATCCTCTATCAATACATTAATATCATTTGTTAACTTAAGGCATAAATCACTACAATCTTAAATGAAGTTTGATATGGTTTTTATTTCTACCAATTCAAATGTGCTTTATATGGTTTTATGTTTTCTAACTAGAAATATACAAATTTGAAAATATGAAACCAAATCAATGGATGTGTTTGCGACTTTGTATATCACGCCTAAACGCAATTGTATGTGTCTTAGCAAGTAATAAAAGTGAGTATGTGAGTTATCGTCCCACGAGGACTTAGATCTAACGATCGAAGGTTGAATGGTATTCCTTAGGTTAAACAATCAAAACGTGATGAGTTGTTACGTGATACTAAGAGTTTTACTAACTAAACTAAGATAATAAAAACCACCCACACAACGATAAAAAATCGGATTTTAGGTATTAAAGGAAGTAGAGTCGTGACTTCGTCTTCCGCTTGTATATAGTTACTATGTCGTTTTACTAGTTAATCATGAGTTGTGATTATAAACGAATCCTTAAGGTATAATCTATTCTCTCTTAAGTCCTAGATTACGTCAAACGAAATGTCATTTTTAACATCTCGCGATGAGAGACCGTCACATTATGATAAGCATGAAATTCGAGGGTTCCTATCGTATCTCGCACGTCACGCAATCGATCTATCGATCTCGCATTCAACGTGTGGACATGTAGTCAAATTCTCGATATGAAAATATCCTCTCGAAATGGATTATACAACAAATGATCAATTTATTGAAGCATTAAGTACAACCACATATCATAACCACTAAATGATCAAAACTAAATTAACGACATAAGAATAACATCAATACAAACATTCGACTACATCGCAACACTAACAAAAGATTTAACTCATAATTCGAGTATTAAGACAATACAACAAACACCTGACATGCATGAAAATCATCATAGTATAAGTGACCATCAAAATAAGTCAAGAACACTAAAACTAATATCGAGACGGAATCCGCTTTCCTTCGTCTCTTGATGTTGCTTTGTTTTCCAATGAATTGTAGTTGTCCCCCTCCAAGAAATCATCTCACCAACCTTGGATTTTGTCAATAATCGTGCATGATAATGGATGCTCATATTTGGGACCAACAAAGAGTATTTATAGTCGTCCTAGCATATAAGGCTTCTCGGCGCAAGCATCCGGACGTGGCCTTATGTGATGCTCGGGCGTTTTGATTCTTTCACTAAACAGGCCCTGCTGGAGTTTGGACACCACACCCGGGCATGGCACAAGGTTACGCGCGGGCGCTTTAGTGTTTTTGTTGAAGTGCTGTCTCCTCGATAAATGGCACCCGGGCTTGGAATATGGTTGCGCCTGACCGCTTTGAAGTTCATCCTGAACCCTTGCTTCATTCTGTTTCATACCGGTTTGTTTTCTTCTCGATCACGCTCTATTTTTTACGTCTTTTGACCATTCTATTGCTTGTTTTCTCGTGCGATTCACACCGAGAAATCAAAACTTCCAAATATAATAAATAGGATCAAAATCAATATAATTGTGAATGTAAGTATGTCGAAACGGTACATGAAAATATAATGAAACTTAGCGTGAATCGGGCTAAACAGGATGTCAATTAGGTTGTATTGGTTTTTTCTATATATTCAATATGTTTTATTTTGGTCACTTCCGATTAATTTATAGGGCTAAAAATCAACTGCGTAATCATCAAAATCGAATATGAATTGGAACAACTTGTTTTAATTCACCATAGTTACTTTTATTAAACTTATGCACGTATGCAATATATGTGCACTACAATTCATAAATTAGCAATAAAATATAATCAAAACGAGTATTTAGTTATAAATAGTGTTATTGATTGTATGTTTATTGTAGTCTATACATCATCAACATATGTTTTTTATGTCATCTTTATTTTGGATTCTTTTCTAGATATACATATCCAAATTGGTATATTTTTTCAAACTTATTTTTCCAAAATATGACCTAACATTTTACACTTTTAAAAGAATCAAAATATACTAATACTGTCCATATCTCTCAAAAATATAATCTCATTCTCAAATACTAACAACTCATCCTCATCAGCCGTCTCCTGTTCTGTCATTTGATCTCACACCCCTCCCTCTCCTCTTCTTCCTTCTTTTTTTACGATCAAATTATTGTGGGAACCCTTCATCAAGCTACCATCGACATCCTCAACCTCTTCCAACATGCCACCGTCGTCATTCTCTATACCTCCTCAACTAAACAATCGATGACATCTTTCATCTTTTCCACCGAACCACACATGATATAATAAAATCATATCGTCATAAATCACATGCATGAATAATAATAATAAAAAAAAAACGATGACACTTACAAGAAAATTCTTTATGAGTTTAGCATCTGTTTGGTATCGTTGATATTTCTGTTTTTTCATTTTTTATTCATTGCTTGATAAAACAGATATGTTTGTTGTTGATTTTTTTTCCTCGAACAGATGGCAGAAACATAAAACAACTAGTTTTCACTTTTTGTTTTAAGTTTTTTCCGAGGACAACATTCAAGATTCTTTTTTTTTTTTCTAAATTATTTCATAAATTGTTTTGATTTTCGTTACTGCTTTTCTATTTACGTTATAAGTTTTAATTTTCATAGTTTTGAATAAGATACCAAAATACCCCTTGACAAAAAAATGGATTAAAATGAGTATAACATTCAAGCTTCTTTTCTTTTTTAAAATCTATTTCATAAAGTGTTTTTAATTTTTGTTAATGATATTTATTTTCATCACTGGTTTTGATTTTTACAGTTTTGAGTGATAACAAACAACCTTTCAACAAAAACTAAATTTACTAAAGAAGATCCAACTGTCACGATTTTATGTTAATGGTTATTGTATTTTTTAATTTCTTTTGTGTTTTGTGATAAATATAGAAAGGAAAAAAGGAGTTTGTTGCTATCAACGTACAAATTGTGTGTTATTAGGACACATCTAATCATAGAGATTTTTTTAAAACTATTTTTGTTTTTGAAATTTCCTAGTCATTTATCTATACCCTCCATTAATCTTTAGCAAATATAAAAATTATCAAAAAAAAAACTTATAATTGGATTATTCATATTCACAAATTAACTTATGATTAACCACAAACTCATCGAACCTTTTTTTTAATTATTATTTTCTCCATCCTAATTTAACATTTCTATTTTTTCCTTACCGGTAATGAATTTATATTAATATTAATCAAAAATAAATTACACAAAAATATTTAAGTGAAGTTTCACTTATGATTATGTACCCATTAAAATTCGTGAATTATAAACATTAATTTTGTGAACTGTATAATATACGTGTGTGAACTGTAATTTCATGTATATAAACTGTTAAAATTAAATAGATATCAAAACATAAAAAAAATTTATATTATATACCAAAAAATAATTAACACTATAATCAAACCGATCTATCATCTTCTTTCTCCTTCTCTTCCTTTTTATCTCCTAAATCTCATTTACGCTCAAAATCTTCTGTTATTATTTTTTCATTGGAGCAATAATAACATTCAAATATCCCTACCACAGGATCTTCACCGTAGCCAAAATATCTCGTGGCCACCGACTCTCCGGCCGCCGCCGCCGCCCCACTCACTCACACTCACTCATCCCCTCGACCATGCTCGCCGCCGCCGCCTCTCCGCCACCGCCGCCAATCCTCGCTCACCACCACCACCACGTCCCCTTCTCCCACACCTCCCTCACATTCCCCTTACCTCACCATTACTCTGCCTCTCCCTCTCCGCTCCGTCCCTTCCATTTCATCGGTATCGATCCTCGCCGTCGCTTTCGGTCTCTTCTATTGGTTCCGACTCGCGTCGCGATTGCACAGGACGCGAAAGGTGAGGCAGTGAGGGACGGTGTTTGTTGTGTAGATGAGGTTTTTATGGTTTGGTGAATTGAGATTTTTTTTCGTGTGGTTTTGTGGCAGGAGAGGTTGATTATGAGTTGAGGAAGGTGCTCGAGCTCGCGACTTACTCGGAGTTGTACGAGCTCGAGCGGATACTCTTTGGATCAAGGTAATGTGTTACGCTATGATTTTGGTATGTTCTAGGAATGTGCACTTGGAGTTGAAGCAATGGATTATAGGATTGGATGTTGCCAATTTAGAGATACCAAGACTACTGTCCCCGGGCTAGTATTTTTATAGGATAATGCTGTACATTTTAGCATGGGAGCATTTAATTATTGATTAATCTCCGCTGCTAGATCATTGATATCATAGTAGGGCTTGTATTAGAACATACCTTTTTCTAGTGTATATTAGAAGTTCAATTTGCGAATGAGCTCAATATGATCTTGGAATGGACACTTTTGGTTCATGAGTTCACAGTGAGTGAGAATGATTTGAATAGACAGAAGAAGTGATGGTGGCGGTCATTTTTGGGCTATTGTTTCAAAGTTCTCGTTTGAATGTTACTGATGTGTTATTTGTTCATGGATACCCAAATCAACAGATGAGAGGGGTTGGAGGCCAGTATCCTTGTGCATTCCAAAGTCTGTTACCTAAATCTGTTTTGTGCATATGACAGGGGTTGGAGGCCTACTTATAGGAATGTCTTGCTTGACGTGAGAAAAAAACTGAATGTTCCTTGTTCAAGCAAGTTGCCAACAGAGGATCTAGAGGTGGAGATATTTGTTCATTTGTTTCTTGATGAATCCGCATTAGTTATGATATTCCAATACTGTTTTCTGTCCTTATGTTCCCAAATCTACAAGTTGTATTTTGCAGCTCTTTGTTAACTACTCCCGATTTGTTAAAGAAATAAAAGGATATAATCTATTGTCACTAAATTAGTTGTGCATTCATGAAACCAATTAACTCCTTCTATCCCAAGACATTTCCAAGCTTCGATCGGGATTTCATCTGGACCCATAGACTTTCTTG
>JAOVYX010002609.1:0-11637 GCA_035668315.1 Drosera spatulata
GGGGGTGTGAATAGGTTATCTCAAAAAAATTTCAGGCAGTTTAGTGAAGTTATAAGTTAATCTGCACTTCTTAACTCTACTGCAGTATTACGAAAGTTCTACAATTGAGACTTTAGCTTTGAGAAGCTCGTCTCTTTGGACTTAAATTTCTTTAATAACAGTTCTAGGAATGATAATCAGTACGAAAAGTAATTGACACAGGATTTTTATACTGGTTTAGACATCTGCTACCAACAAGTAACAAAAGCTTAGTCCAGTCTTCCCTTGGTCATGACCAGCGTAGTCAAGTCAAGAGAAGGTTCACTAGTTCTCGTTTCTGCCTTACAAGATAATCTCTTTACAACACGATCTTACTTGCTAAAGGATGAAAAACCTAGATCTTGCAGTGCTCTGCTATAGTTGTTGTTTTTCACTAGCAGACTAGTAAACCTTCTTCACAAATCCTGAATCTTCAATTCAGCTCACGCACAGCGAGTTTCAAGGGCTTTTCTTCTTTTGAAAGCTCTCAAATGATGTTAAAAAACTCTCAGACTCGTCAACCTTATTCTCTACGCTGTGAGTCCCTTTTTATAGGCTCAGGAAATCAGAATCCGTGACTGTACCATCTGATAATTACATGTTTGTCCTCTACTATAGTAGACTGACTTGGTTTCACCTTTTCTGATCCAGTACACATCTCCTTTGCCTCACCTTCTCATTTTTTTACCCCTTCCTTGTTCCTTTCCATTCCAGCACAACTCATACTGCACCCAGCCTCATGCACTAGGTCTACTGTACGCTTCTGCTGTACAACCTCTACTACAGTCCTTTGTTGTCAGCCTCTGTTGCCAGCCTGTGTTGCACCCTCGACTGCATGAGTTCTGTTGCTCAGTCTTCATATCCAGCTTGTCTGCATCTTCACTTGCACCAAGTACTGTAGCCAATCTGCTGCAACTCAGCTCCAACTCAACAGCTACCAGACCTCATCTACTCACCCTACTAGTGTAGCTTCATCTGCACCTAGCACTGTACTCAGTCTTCTGCAATTCGGTTTACATTTGCATTGCGATATGGCTCACTTCATTTTGCTACTAGAACTTGCCTTGAACACAAGAAGAGTCCTAGATCATGAGAACTCTGAGAGCCTTTTGCTGTTTTATGTAATTCATCTTTGGTCTGTAAGTTTTTAGTCCCCGTTAGTCTGTATTCCCTCAGCCTGCTCTACTGCACCATCTGTCTGCTGCATCTCATGCGGCCCTAGTCTGCAACTACCTAACTAATTGTTACAGCCTGAGTATCTAATACATACATAATTTCCTCCTAAGTTTTGTTCATCAATTTTTATACAATGGAGGAATTGCACACTCCTATCATGAGTTGAAGCGCGGGCAACAAGAAATGAAGATGCGAAAGTCGTCATTGATTTTGTGCGCATCCAAATTTTTAATCGCTTTTGTATATCACGTGCTATCATAAGCGATAGAGGAACCCATTTTTGTAATAAGGTGGTTGATGCTCTTCTTAGCAAATATCATATCACCCATCGTAATGCAACTGCATATCATCCCCAAACTAGAAGGCATGCTAAAATCTCTAATAGAGAAATTAAATCAATTCTTGAAAATGTTGTTAACCCCAACCGTAAAGATTGGAGTGATTGCTTAGGAGATGCACTTTGGGCATATCGTACCGCTTATAAGACTCCCATCGTATTGTCACTATATCGTTCGTTATATGATAAAGCTTGTGACACTCCCGTCGCAAGACGGTCAAATTAGAATAATAATATGCTTACTCACACTCTAATTGTATTCTAATTAACTACAGTAGTGGTAGTAAGGATCGAACCCACAAGGACGGTTGGTGTAATGTTTAGACCTGTAAATGTAATGATCACGACGAAACCCTACCAACTTAATGAAATCTAGTAACTTTTTTTTGGGGGGGGGGGGATTGTTTGTCTTACTAATTAAACCAAGTAAATAGCTTAAATTAAATAAACGTAATCTAAACTTGTAGAAAATATGAACTATGGTGTTCTTTTTATGGTAAAAATATAGGGAGGTTGATTAATTACGTTCTAACTTTTAAGGAACAATCATTGATGATTATCATATGGTTTTATTATTTTAGAACGGTTTGGTTGTAATACTTTTGGGCATAAAATACTGCATTTGCTAGAATATTAATTATCAATGAGCTTGAATAATTAAACTAATCTATATATTTCTAACATACCGATGAGCTCGTATATACTAAAAGATAAATAAATTGATTCAAAGCAAGATAATTCATCAAACATAAACATTAATAACAATAAGCTTAAACTATCATGTTCGCATGCAATCCATCATAACATCATGACAATGAGCTTAAATCATGAAAGTTATTTGCTACCAACTTAACCACTTAGCACGATTAATATCTAGGTTATAATATCAATAGGTGGCCAAACTAATTGATTTCATAACATATTATTGATTAAAGTCTTTCATACATCAATCAACATATATGAATCTGGTTTAGGTGATCTATTTCATCTCATTATCCAATATAGCTATAATTTTATTGACCTTCCCCTACAAAGTAACTACTCACTGATGATCATGAACATCATCACACACATCACACAATCGCGCATCATTACCTTTGAAAAAAAAAGTTTAACAGGGATAAGAAGACAATACAGCACTGTATAGAAGAGATCCGATGCCAAAATAATGAGATCCAATACCCTACACCTTGATCCAAGTCCACAAGCAAGGAAATCGAGGATTTCTAATCTAGGATTCTAGAACAAACGAACGGATGAAAACTCTGGAAACGATCTCTCTAAAAAATCCCTAAAATAAATAAATTACATGAGTATTTATAGAAAATCCGAAAACTAATCCGAAAGTTAAATAAAACAAACAAATCTGGCCTGCTAACATGTGTAACGGTCATTACAGCCCCCTGTCACGGCCATTACATAGCTTAATTTTCCAAAAAACACGATGTAGGATCGTAACGATCATGACACGTAAGTGTAACGGTCGTTGCACAGCTTTGACCTCCAAAGATGACCTCCAAACGCTGTAATAGTCGTTACAATGGAAAGGCTTGGTCGTTATAGCTCAAAAATACATCCATTTAGCATCAAAACATCACCAAATGGTCACGAACGTATCCACAAATGATTAACGCATTAAATCTTTGTCTTGGATCAACAAAAACAGCTTTAAATCACGTCCAAGATCACGCTCAAAGCTTCATCTTCACATCATCACTTGTAATGACCTTTCATAATCAACTCAACAACTTATTCACATCTTCATACGACCAAATCTGCCACGAAAACAAGAAACAGCAGTATCCTAGTCCAAAGACGCAAACTAAACTAAAAGCACAATATAAAGGACTCGAACACAACAAAACACTAAGTTTATGTCAACAAATTATGTGTGTTTACACACACATCAAATTCCCCCAATCTAAACCTTTGCTTGTCCCTAAGCAAAGATAAAAACAAAACAAAGATTAAACTTGAAATTGAAAAACTAACAAGACTTAAAAACTCCCATAGCTTGAGCATCAAAGTAATCAGAATGCCTACAATGAATAACACAAAACACATGTCGAAGGAACATTCATCACAAAGTCACCGTTCATCTTTATTCATACCACATAAACTACCCTCAAATTATCCCCTCTTATGGTCCTTCTCGAGATATCGCAAGACAAAATATTTTTGAAATTCAATTTCAAAACTCATTTATTCCACCCCTTACTTCCTTATGGTCAGAAATGCGTCCGACATGGGTCGTTTTCAAAGCCACCAAGGTCTCAAAGGAGGTCTAGATTTTCTACTGGATATATATCTTTTCTTCAAGCTCATCTTATTGACTACCACGCCCGCCCTTTTATCCGTAAATGGTAATTTGATTACCGAGGTAAGGGACATGGTAGTTTTGAAGCTTTTTGCTTGTTTAAATTGTTTTGCAAATTTTTCTCTTTTTTTTTTTTTTTCATGATGAGTAGGTCTAGAACATTCTTCAATAACCAAAAATAACATAAGGGTCACCATGGAAGATGGATGCTTTGAGGAAACTTGTCGAAGAAAGCACTCTGACGCTGCTCCATGCGCCAAAGGGTAGCCATCATATCTAGCGAACTCTCGTCCATCAAATCAATACGCTCTCCCTGACGTCACGGCTCTTGTACTATGGCTCTCTGACTCCTTTCTAACCTCTGTATTCCAGCCCTCCAGTCATAATGAGAGCTGGATGGTAGATCGTCGTGCTGAGGTGGAGGTGGCTGGTAGTAATGAGGCTGCTAGTAGCCTCCAGGATAGGCAATCGAAAAACTCAGCTGGTACTATGAATACTCAATAGGCTCATGAATAGGTGGAACAGGTGCATCAGGCATCTTAATATCCTGGTGTGCAGCTGGAGGATGTGGCGGTGAAGCAACTCTAGGGTGAGCAGGTTCTCCGTCCTGAAGCCTCGGTAATCCCCAATTCCTGGGATCTCTAACAGTCTGCTCACATGCTAGGAGTGGGAGAAGTCTCTTAGGCTCACGTGTATCTCTTTGGCAGAGATAATAATCCTTTTCCTCTCTTCTTCAGCATCCCTGAGTTCTTTAGATGGGTGAGATCAATGGGATCTCTGGGCCTATCTGTCTCAATAGCACTCAAATCAATCTTGAAATACTTCACCAAGGGAGTAATCAAGCCTCCCACAACGATGCCTCCAATCATAGCCATAGCGTGATACATCAACCTATGTGCTGCAAATGCTCCCGTGCAAACACGAGATTCAGTAGATTGGTCCTTAAGACCATATATCATACAATGCAAATTCCACAACTCATTTTCTGAAACTGAACCCTGACTCTTCTCCGTCCCCTAAGATTGTATTGGCCATAAACCAATGCATAGTGCGAATGGCTAGGTTACAAAGCTAAGTACTTTTAGCATATTTAGGTTCACACACCCTTTCACCTGTGAGTCTTTCTCAGAAGATGTTTTGATCACTCTTAAAGTCACCAGGCATGTCCTGCTCTCCCCCAACCTTAAAGCCATAAGTTGTGAAGAACTCGTTCATATTCATAGAGTGAGGCTCATCTGCCAGCTGAAATGTGATAGCCTTCTCCTCAGGGTCCTCTGGAGGTAACTCCTTGAATGAGCAGTTGATCATGCTAAGGATCTCCAAAGTGAGACTGGAGTATGAATTCCATTTCTTTAGGAGAAATTTACTCCATCCAAGTGACTTACCCATCCTCTCCACATCGTTCCACACCCCGATCTTCCTCAAGTCATCCAAATCAAACCATCGTGTTGGAAGCATTGTCCTTTTCTCCAACTTCCTAAGCTGGTAATGATTAACTCGTCGTATCTCACGAGTTAATGGATAAGGGGTTAGTTATTCCTCCTCATCCTCGACTTGATCTGGAATAGGTGGATTTGAAGAGGAAGCTTGATCTCTCCTTGGTCGTTTAGCCATCATCTTGACTCGTCGAGGTGGATTTGACATGTTAAATTGTTCAAAACTTTCCAAGCCAAAAGTGAACGACACTGGTTTTTTCACCTATACGAAAATAGCATAAAACAATCAAAACCAGGCCGAATTCATTGAAACCAAGGGCAGGAACGCTTTCTCATCGTCGAATAGATGTATTTAAAGTATTGATTCGATCAAAACGGACAAGAAATTAGGATTTCATACCTAGGGTTTCACGAAATCAAATCGATGAGACCGCTCGAATCAAAATGTTTTCGGAAAAATGAAAGCTTGATGCGAATGTATTTGATTGATTGGAGTTGAGTTTGAATGATTTCAGAGTGATTTGAGATGATTTGATATGAAATGATTAAGAGGAATTTGTGTTTGAGAGTGTTTGGAGTGAAAATATGATGAAAACCTGAGGAATTTGGGCTTAATGCATGACTTAAGCTGTGTAACGGCCGTTACGGCCCCCTGTAATGGTCGTTACACTGAGAAACTGCTCAGGGAATGAGTTGAATACCTGTAACGGCCGTGACATGGTCTTATAACGGTCGTTACAGACCAGAAATAAGCTCATTTGATTTTTAAAAATTCCAATTTGGTCTATTATATATCTAACTCATTTTAAACACTTAAAATACGTCATTTGTGATATGTTCCAGCAATTTTCGTAGATCAAAACCCACCATACGATTTTATAAAAATAAAACGAAACGAACGAAGTAAAATCCAAACTGGTGAAAACTTAAAAACATGGGTTGCCTCCCACTAAGCGCGTTTGTTTAACGTCGTTGGCTCAATGTTGTTAAGGTCATTTAACGCTTTGAAGTTTGTCTCACCACTTTTAATGGAATTTCTTCCATCCATGGTGAATCTTTAAGCTCATAGAAACGCTTAAGGCGATGACCATTAACTTTGAAGAGTTTTCGGTTTCTTCACTCTCAATTTCAACCGTCCCATATTCATAAATCTTCTTAACAACAAATGGCCCTTCCCATCTGGATCTCAGTTTCCCAGGAAATAATCTCTAACGTGAGTTATAAAAAAGAACTTCATCGTCCACTTCAAAATGTTTCCGAGAAATATTTACGTCATGAAGTTTATTGAATTTCTCTTTATAAAGAGCTGCATTTTGATATGTGTCATGACGTAATTCATCCAAATCAGATATTTGGAGTTTCTTGTTTTTCGCACAATCTCCATATTTCAGATTCGTCTCTTTTATGGCCTAACAAGCCTTATGTTCAATTTCAACGGGAAGGTGACATGCTTTGCCATAAACAAATCTTTAGGAAGACATCCCTATTGGAGTTTTATATGCTGTGCGGTATGCCCATAAAGCATCATTTAATTTGTCACTCCAATCTTTCCTTTTGGGAATGACTATTTTCTCCAAAATATTCTTAATCTCTCAATTGGAGACTTCAGCTTGTCCCCTCGTTTATGGATGATAAGCTTTAGAAATTCTATGCTGAACATTATAATTTTCATAAGGGTGTCCATCAACTTATTGTAAAAGTGGGTTCCCCTATCGCTAATAATAACCTTGGGTACGTCAAATCTGTTAAAAATATAATTTCTCACAAATTCGACCACCACTTTAGCATCATCAGTTCTTGTTGGAATAGCCTCCACCCATTTAGAGACGTAGCCAACTGCCAGCAAAATATAGTTATAATCTTTTGAGCTTGAAAATGACCCAATAAAATCAATACTCCATATGTCAAATAACTCACATGGTAGGATATATTTTTGAGGTATTTCATCTCTTTTAGTTATTTTGTCAGGCCTTTTACATTGCTCACAACTCTTCACAAACTGATACACATCCTTATTCAAGGATGGCCAATAAAATCCACATGATAAAAATTTGTGAGCTGTTCGTCTCACTCCAAAATGTCCACCAACATCATAGGAATAACAGTGCTGCATAACTGAATTAATTTCATGATCAGGTATATACCGTCTAATCACCCCATCATCACAGAATTTCATCAAAATTCGGTCATCCCAAGAATAATATTTCGCATCACTCTTAAACTTGTTTTTCTGATGTCTTGGAAGGTCACTTGGTAGCTTCTTGGTAACTAGATAATTTACAAGATCAGCATACCAAGGAGCGTAGCCATGTGTAGAGTATAAATACTCATCTTGAAATAATTCAGAAATTGGGATAGACTCTTGAGTATTTGTTATGCGTGATAAATAATCAGCAACATAATTCTCGGAACCCTTCTTCTCTCTAATCTCTATATCAAACACTTGTAGTAGAAGAATCCATCTCAAAAGATGAGATTTCTATTCTTTCTTCTTCAAGAGATATTTTAGAGCAGCGTGATCAGAGAAAACAATTATTTTTGTGCCCAATAAATATGAACGAAATTTTTCCAAGGCAAAAATAACTGCATAAAGCTCTTTCTCAGTAGTAGTATAATTACATTGATCTCATCAAGGGTCTTGGATGAATAATAAATTACTTATGGTACTCTGTCCATTTTTTGACCAAGAACAGCCCCCATAGCTTTGTCGCTAGCATCACACATAATTTCAAATAGATAATTCCAATCATGGGGTTGAATAATAGGAGTAGAAACCAATTTTTCTTTCAAAGTATTAAAGGCATTCTTACAATTATCATCAAAAGGAAATTCAGACTCCTTTTTCAGTAAATTGGCTAAAGGATTTGCTAGTTTTAAAAAATCTTTAATAAATCTACGATAAAAATCGACGTGTTCTAGGAAAGCACGTACTTTTCGAATGCAAGAGCGATACGATAGAGATTTAATGACTTTCACCTTTGCACGGTCTACCTCCAATCCCTTAGTGGAGACGACATCTCCTAACACAATTTCTTTTTCCACCATGAAATGGTATTTTTCATAATTAAGTACCACATTTGTCTCGATACACCTTTTTGATATCATTTTAAGATTTTTCAAACACTCATCAAATGAATTTCCATAAACAGTAAAGTCATCCATAAAAACTTCAATAATGTAAGAAATATAATACGAGAAAATTGACATCATACACTTTGGAATGTAGCCGGTGCATTGCATAAACCAAAAAGCATATGCCTATATGCATAAGTACTAAAGGGGCATGTAAAAGTTGTCTTTTCTTGGTCTTCAGGAGGAATTACTACCTGGTTATATCCGGAATAACCATCCAGAAAATAATAATGAGACCTTTTAACTAATCTCTCTAGCATTTGGTCCATAAAAGATAATGGAAAATGATCCTTTCTAGCTGCGGAATTTAATTTACGATAATCAATGTATACTCTCTAGCCATTTTGAATTCTTGTGGCGATCATTTCACCATTATCTTTCTCTATGACAGTAAGTTCTATTTTCTTAGGCAGAACATGAATTGGACTGACCCATTGAGAGTCGGTAATTGGATAAATCACTCCAGCATCGAGAAATTTTAAAATCTCATTTTTGACAACCTCCATCATGGGCGGATTTAATCATCGTTGAGACTCACGAGATGGTTTTGAATTGTCTTCTAATAAAATTCGATGCATATAAGTAGAGGGACTAACTCCTTTGATATCAGCGATTGTCTAACTAATTGCTGTCTTAGGCCTTTTTAAAACATTAACCAAAGCTTCCTCTTGGGAATTTATCAATTGGCTTGAAATAATGAAGGGTAAATTTTTCCCATCTCCCAAGTAGGCATATTTTAATTGAGTTGGTAAGGGTTTCAGCTCGAGATTTGGAGGATATACCACAGACGGTTGAATCTTATCATGATTTGCAAATAATTCAAGTATTTTTACCTCTTCATGATTTTTTCAATCTTTCTTCAAGGAATGTCAAATCATGATCATAATTTTTAAATAGAAAATCTTCTTCCTCCCCATCGATTTACATAATTGCCTCCATGAATTCGTATTCATTTAAATTGAATAATTTCTTTTCTAGTTATATGAAGGAATTTATTGAGCAGACTGAAAAACCTTTATCACCAGTGTGTTTCATGGCATCAAAAATATTAAAAATAATCATGTCGCCAACAAATTCCATGGACAATGTGCCAATATTCACATCAATTTTTGTATCGACCGTCTTTAGAAACGGTCTCCCTAACAAAATTGGGGCTTGTGAATTTGAACTTAATCCATCATCTGTTTTCAAAATATAAAAATCAGTAGAAAATACTAGCTCATTCACCTTGACTAAAACATCTTCAATTACACCTATGGGATGTTGCAACGAATCTATCAGCAAGTTGAATGACAACTCCGGTTGGTTCTAATGGTCCTACATTCAAAGAATTATAAATTGATAAGAACACCACATTAATTGACGCTCCTAAATCAATTAGACATCCAGAAATTTCCGCACTTCCTATTGTGCAAGGGATTATAAACAGCGAGTGTCCTTTTGTTTTTGAGGTAGTCTCTTCTGTAAAATTGCAGAGACATTCTAATTAACCATAACACGTTCATGACCCTTAAGGCGTCTTTTATTGGTGCATAGCTCTTTCTAAAATTTAATATATCTCGAAATTTGCTTTATTGCATCCAATAAAGGTATATTTACCTCTACCTTCTTGAAGAGTTCAAAAATATCTTTCTCTGCTTCAGTCTTTTTATCCTTCATCAGACGGCTCGGAAATGGAGCAGATGAGGTTTATTTGATCACTGTTGGGTCAGAATTATTTTTCTCAATTATTTGGGGTTCGTCATCCACACTTGATGGGATAAAGGCTTGATTTGTTGTTGTTTAATTTGGGGTTTGTCATGACTTCCGTCATGATCATTACCACATTCATTTTTGAACTTTCAATTCATTTTCAACTTCCCTCGATTTTGGTTCAACTCCTTTCCACTTCTCAGCATTATAGCATTTGCGTTCTCTTGTGGATTAAGTGGTTGAGAAGAAAGTTTATTACTCATTTGAGCCTTCAACTGGTTCATATTAGAGGCTAGTTGACCGACTTGGCTCGAATATCTTGAATATCGGTTTTAGATTCCTTAGCATCCTTTTGCATAGCCATTTGAGTTGCAGCCATGGATTTAACCATATCTTCATGTAACATTCCACCTAAATTTCCCTAATTAGTTGAAAAATTATTCTGTGGCACCTGATAAAATACATGAGGAATTTTTTGTTACGAGGGAATAAAAGGTGCAATATTTTGACCTGCCCAACGAAAATTTGGATGATCCCTCCAAGGCTGATCTGCAGTATAGTTCCATTGGTGTTGTCTTGGTTGACTTGGTGGGCCTATAACTCCCACAGCATTAGCTTGCTCTTCTTGTAACATTGCACAAGAATCAGTTGAATGTCCCATATTGTAACAAATTTCACAAGCCTTTACTTGAGGAATGTTATTATTTGTTGTTAGGACTTTAGTAACCAAATCAGTTAATTGATCAAGCTTTTTGTCAGCAGAACTAGGAAGCGAGGATATTTCTTGGACATCACGAGAATGTTCATCATCGCGATTGAAATCTTGAGAATTGGCAGCCATCTTTTCAAGAATTTGTTATGCAATCTTGACGATCACCCCCACATGCTAGATCGACCGATCCTCTGTTTGCTGTAGAGAGTCCTTGATAAAAATATCGTATGAGAAGATTTTCTGAGAATTGATGATTTGGACAATTTGAGCAGACCTTTAAAACGTTCCCAATACTCGTGTAATAATTCCCTCTTCTTTTGTCAGAAAGAGCAGATCTGCTTCTGAATAGTCGTGATTTTAAAGATGAGAAAATATCTATCGAGAAATAGGGATTTCATCTGCCCCCACGTATTTATTGTTCCCTTAGGTAAGTCATAGAGCCAATTTTCAACGACATCTTGGACGCTAAATGGGAAGGCTCTAAGCTTAATGACTTCGTTAGTTACTCCTTCTGGTTTCATGTTTACACAAACTAGCCTAAATTCATTTAAATGTCGATGGGGATCCTCACCAGGCAAACCATGAAAAGATGATATTTTATGTAAAAATCAAGAATTAAGTTTAAACTTTTCTTGAACATCAGAAAACACGATACACAATGGAAGTTCATTTGTATCATCATATTCATCTAACTCGCTCAATGTGAGATTATCAATTTGACGTTCTTGAACATTTTGAGCATTTTGATTATTTAGAGGAATGTTGACTTGATTGTCTGTCATATCTAAATTTGCGAATTCAATTGGGGAAAAATTAT